>JAYJMB010005053.1:0-104433 GCA_036873735.1 Pouteria campechiana | reverse complement strand
TTTTTGGCAAAATTGTTGACAAGTTCTTTTCAGATCTCGCCAAACTTGGAGATGATGAGCAGGATTGCTGCCTTTGTCAACTGTGGGTGACTTTTGTTCCCTGCTTGCGCTGCAGGTGTCATCAATCGGTCGGACAGCCGCTCGGCTACAGCTAGATGGCTCCTTTTGATTTTCCATGTCCCAACAAATAATTACATCGATTCTTTTTTTTTTTCTGTTTTTCCATTTTTTGTAATCTATCTCACACTCTTGGAAAAATGTTGTCAAACATTTAAAGTCAAATTGTATGCAAATTTTGGTTTTGATTCGAGAGTTTCAGACTCAAGAGTTCTAGCATTCTGATCTACATTTACTTCCTCTTCCTCCATGTTATTATCCAAATCAAAATCAACATTAATGACATTTACACTATTATCATCCGCCATATCAAAACTTAAATTCAATCCTAAAACAGTAAACGAATGAAAAAATATATATTAGAAATTAAAGCATATAGTTAATAAAAATAAAATAGTACATTTAATCAATAATCGATATCACAAGAAAGAGAAAAAAAATACTCAAATGTAGCTGCAAATGGCCAATTGAAAAAAGGGGAAAATGAGTGGGCAAATGAGGTAGCCTTCACGATTTGGGGATGAGGCATCGTCCATGATTTGTGTATAGGTGAGGCATCATCCATGGTTTAGGGTAGGGTGCAAGATTGGAATTGGGGGCTTGAGGATGCAGCTAAAAGAATCAAAAAAGAAATGGAAAAATGGGTGGAGATGACTGTAATAATTGAAGGGGAAAGAGTGGAGACGGCTAGCTATTGCTAACTTGAAGAATCAAAGAGGAAAGGGGCAAACAAGTGGAGCTATGGAGACAGCTGACTACTGCTGGCTATGGTTGGAAGAATCAAAGAGGAAAGGACTCGGAGAGTTGGAAAGGGTTGGCAACTATTGGTTGTGGCTGGAAGAAGAGAGGAGATGGGCCAGACGAGTGGCTATTGCTGGTTGTGGCTGGAAGAATTGAAGAGGAAGACGGCTGGAAGCGTGGAAGAAAAATAAAGACCGGAGACTAGCAAGACGGCTGGAAGAGTGGAAGCGTGGAAAAAAAATGGAGACCGGAGAAGCCTAGAAGAAATGAGATGGAAACTCAAATTGAAAAGTCCTAATTGACTTCCCTTTTAGCCTCTTTCCACAGTAGTCACAGATAGGGTTGCAACTTGGTTAGGGTACTCGCGAACCAAACCGGAACCAACCTGATCTTTTGCAGGTTCGGTTCCACCTTAATGACTCGAGGGGTAGGGTCAATTCCACCTTTTTAACCAGCATTCAAAAGAAAATTTATTGCAAAACAGATAAACCATGGCCTTAGGTCCAAGTCCGATATAAAAACAAAAGAGTTAAATCCAGCAACTATCTAAAAAAGTTTACATACGTTTAAAAACTTCTTTAATGAGATCTCCATAAACATACTAAAAACTCATAAATGGAAATAGCTAAATTATTGTTCTAATAAGTGACAAAGTTAGATAATGGGAGAAAAAAATAACATTAATTTGTTGATAAGTTTTTGGAACCGAATTTGACTCGGAACCAAACCTACCCGACAATAAAAAAAATAGGGTAGGTTCAACCTTGAATCGAGCCGAATTAATAAAAAGGTAGGGTAGCATTTTTAAAAATAGGGTTAGGGTAGGTTTGACCAAGAACTGAACTAAACCAACCTCAAGTTGCACCCCTAGCTGTAGACCCCCTTCTGCAAGAGGCAACCGCACACAACACCCTTATTCCCTTAACCATTCATCCATTTTATTTATTTATTTAATATGTATTTGTTATGCGGGTCGATTCCAGGTACCCGATCACCTGAACTGAACAAAACCAATTTGGGCATGCAGGTCGGAATAGCCTACCCAAACCGACCCTATGGGTAATGCAAGTGGAATCGACTTGGTTAAAGTCGAGTCAAATCATGGGTACCCGACCCAAATTGTATCCCTAATTTTAATGATTGGATCCATTGAGTGTATTTGGTTTGTTTGTGTATATTTACCTTGTGATTTTTGTGGATTTTTTATATCAAATGACTATTTAAATGATGAAATATCTTTATTGATTTAGAATAAAAATTTCATTGAAAGATTTAGTACTATGTGTACCTTTTGAAATGAAGCTTTCATTGTATAAAATACATCCTACTACTCAAAATTTGTGAAATATTATATGCATATGTTGTTATTAATGAAACGATATATATAAAGACAAAACACTGTGCATGACATTGTTCACAAAATGTCCTATGATAAACAATGAGTGAGAAAAATGAAATATTGTTGTGCATGTGTTTTTCAAGACCTAAGCCGTTGGATGCATTCGAAATAATGATTTTACCTTAAAATAGGAATTTAGAGTTTAAATGATTTCATTCGGTTAGCTAAATTTGATAAACTGTGAAAAATAAAAAATTTATTAACTCTAAAATTTTGGACCATAGATTGCACATAGACTACACTAAATGCATGTCATTGTCATTTTTAAGATGTAAATTTCAAAGTTGGAATTTTGGAAAAAAAAATAGAAAAATCACATTTTTGATTAAAATCTGAAAAATCCAAAAAATCCAATTGGGATGGAAGTCCTTGGAAATTGATCGCTGGCAGCAAAGCTACTTGACTCCAATGCCAGTGATAGGCCCCAGCCCAGTGCTAGTAGGCCAAGCCAGGCCCAGTACCGATGAACTTAAGTGGGAGGCCTAAGCGATGATAGCATTCGCCATAGTAGAAGTGGGCTTAAGCTAAGATGGTGAGCCCTGCAATCGACAAGCCTAGTTGCATCGACACAACGCCATTGGCCCAGGTGAACTTTGCTAGCAGTAGCGCAAGCGTAGTGGTGTCGGCTTTCAGTCTCTAATTTGGCATACGAATGGACAACAAATCTTGATTTGGACGTATTGACCATGTAATTTCTAATTTGAATAATTAAATGGTCATTTTGGGGGGTTTTTAGACGCTATGGATTAATGAACTAGTTAGATTATCCAAATAGTAGTTAGATCATAAGGTTTGAGTGGACAACATTGAAAGAGTGTGATTTAACTCCCTAAATTTGATCTTGGAGTTCACTAAACTAATAATGATTCATTCGAGATGTTGATATGATATAATGATGGTAAAATCATGAGGTCTGATGAACAATATATGACGAATGTGAGGTATATCCCTAGATCAATACTACAGTCTACTAAACTAGTCAACAATGATCTAAGTTGATGATTTGACAATGCTCAGATAATGAAGTTTGATTCAAAAACATGAAAGGGATGTAATGTATCTCCTTAAATTGATGTTGTCATCCATCAGACTAGACTAGACAGATTTTAATATGTGTTATGATATAAAATATATTTTATCACATGTGCTAGCTACATTCATTTTATTTACTGAGTTTATGTGACTCATTCTATTATTATTTTTTTTAGAGAATGTCACTCATGAAGAGCATTAAACTTTGACATGGGAATAGATGTGGCCTAGTGATTTTGAAAACTATGTTGTATTTTTATTTAAATATGAAGGATTGTACTTAATTTTTTTACTGAATTGTATTGTATATATATATTTTTCTTTATTTGTGAGTCTTGTGGTAGCTTTTTATAGTTATGTTTCATATTCAGTGTGATAGATCTTGTGAGATTTTACCCTAAATTTAGCAATAATATTTAATTACGTTATTTTTGGGGGGAAGTGACAAGCAAATTGAGCAGGACTTCAGGCACGTTCGATGAGCAAGTGTCGGATCCTTCAATAGATGGGTACCAGTGCTGTATGCAATTAAGAGAAAATTCAGTTCGGTGTGCGCGTGTACCAAAATGTTGGGTGGAGGCTTGATTGACGAATCGCCGGCTTATCACGATCACCACCGCACCAATAATATTTTGAAGGTGGTCAGGTGAACCGCTGCACATGACATGTTTGAGACACGTGCGAGAGATCAAGACCACGATCCGATACCTTGAAGACCAACGTGGATGGCATGTTAATTGATTTTTTTTTTTCCATCGTCATTTTCAATGCCTGATTAGTTGGATGGAGATAAAGCACATGGATAGTAAATTATCCAAGTACGAACAAAATAAATAAGCTTTTTATGAAAAGTATATAATAATTGAAAAAAATAGAATTGTTAGAATAAGGTATGCAATAAACATTTTATTTTGATTTTTTTCCCCTCCAACTAATCAAGCCGCCTGGAAATGGAAGGTGCCGTTCTTTTGGCTTTACATTTTATGGATAAAAAATGTTAAAAAACTAGCAACTTTTCCCCCTTTTCATGCGATAAAAAAAATAATTTTATTTAAAAGCATAGATAAAAATAAAATAGGAGCCGCTCAAATAGAATAAAATAGAGAGAAATATTCCTCTCTTACCTTTTCTAAGAAAACTACGGACTAAGGTTAACTTATATATATATTTTTTATAATCAAACATATTTTTCACTCATTTTCTTTTTTTATAAAAAAATATTTATTTATATTCAATGTTATTAAAATTGGACGGTGCATTAAACCAATTAAGCATCTGAGTTCATGGCCCGGTTCAATTGTCCAGCCTAACTGAATTCATAAACCATTTAAATAAAAATAAAAAAATTTAAATTTTAAAATTTAAATAATAGATCTCAAGAATATTTATACAAGATGGAACAAATCTGAGGAGCATGCCTGTAAAGAGCTAAGTTATGTGATAATAGGTGCAATTTGGTTAAAACTTTGAAAAATAAATTTATATAAACAACCTTGCTTTAATAACATTTTGGCTATTTATTATTTGTTATTTTTATTTTTATATTATTTTCTCCCACGTGCCAGATAATCCTATCATTCTTGCGTTCAGATATCCCCTGCAGGAAATGATTCACAACGGCCAAAAGCAAAGCATAGAAAGCTTTGGAACAAAGATTAAGGGTCTACTTTTAAAGACCAAATTTGCTCACTATTTTGGTGGACACCATGTACAGGACACGTGGGCTTGAGGGTGAAATTTCATCCTTTCTATGACTATTAGGCTTGCGATTCAGGGAGAGATATACGGCATACATGCAGGCATACTCTCCTGCCTGGACGTGTTGTGTACGCAGTGCACTAACTAAATTTGGGGCTGCTCAGCAGGTTGAAATAGGTTACCATTGCACGAAAAACTATAATTTTCACGGCTGACATGATTTATACTTTTCATATTAATCTTACTTTTTTATTATTATTTAAATTTTATAATAATTATTTATTTATAATTTTAACTTTATTCGCTTTATAATTATATCATCAATATAACTTCCATTCCATTGCATTCTAGTTCCATTCCTTTCTATCCAAACGAACAGCCCCAGGAAAATTACAGGCAGGCGCGTAGACAAGGGAGGGTAGGTTGCGATAGAAGGGTATTTCTTCCTTTTTCCCCTTAACTGTAAATTGCTTGAATAATGAATTTTAGGTCTTGTCAACCTGGTTGCATCGGCAATTGAGTTTAGCTCGGGTCCAAGTTCCTTCACTGCGGCAAGTATCTTTTCTTCGCTAATCAAAATGAGGCTTGGATTGATGGCTTGTAATTGTGATTAGCCCTATGAAATAGATTCCCGCACACAAGTTGCAATATACGGTGGAACAAGATTGAAGGGCGCAGTCAATGAACATTTTGAGATGCATGACGCAGCGAGAGGATGGTCGAGGAGCCTGATAACGGACGCTTTATCCGACCTCAGTCCGAATATACTATTTAAAGGCTTGAAGCCAGAAAAACTATGTTTTTATAATGAGCCATGGCCCAAGCCTTAATAATTCGGGTTACGACAACGTTAATAATTTTGGGTAGATTCTTAATAAATTATTTCATTAATTTAGAAATATATAAACAAAATTTAGTTAAAAACAATGTTATCACTACTAAAAACATGTAAATAAACTATGAATTAATGTATTTGTGATCAAGATAATTTAATCATCACATTTTCAATTCATTCACAAATCAATAAATGATATTTTAATTTTTTAACTGATCATTTTTGAGTTTTAATCCATGAGACTCAAAATGACTAGTACAATAATTTAAATGAAAACACAAGGTTACATTTATTTACATAATACCATGAACAGCTTTATATAAAATGAACTAAAATTCAGGTCACATTGTTCAAGGCCTCAAATCAATTCATCTCTATTTTAAAAATGAACCAGCTTGAATTCTAACCGTTTCAACTTAAATATAAATAATTATAACTTAACTAAATTCGGTTAGGATGGGTTCAGTTGTACCCGTGCGCCTTTGGAATCTTAATCAAGATGGCCCTCACGTGCACAGAAGCCTCTCCCATCCGCCTCACCCAGAATCGAAATTGCTTATCCGAAATCTAATTGCGCCTCGACAGGCAAGGCAGCTAAAACTGACAAGAAGCAGTTGCTACTCCGAAGGAGCGTAACCGTCCATGCTGAAAGCCCATGCCTCGTGAAAAAGTTGGAGGGTCAGATGTAAATCCAATCCGTGCACGTATCTGAGCCAGGTTTTGGATGGACAGAAACAGCAGTTCTCATTAGTCAAGTCAATGGCTTTTTTGCATCGAATGCATACCGCAGTTGGCTGTTGGATAACCCGTCGAGTCTTTCATTTCGAGTGCACCTGCTTCAACCGTGCATCTCTTAATGTGGGCCCACCACCTGCAGATCTGATTCATCTGAATGATGATGAACAATTTTACGCGGGCCGAGGACGGGAGAAACGGAGGCGGAAGCGCCAAAACAAGGGTGGCAGCTTCAGAATGTCCGCTGCTGAGTTGGTAGCTGGTAAGCAAACAGTCTTCCATCGACTCTGTTTAAAAGAATTCCGTTCCATCTTAAAGCAGCGACAGAAACGAAGCTGCTCTTCCCTGACCGATCGTGACAGGGATAGAAAGAGATTGCTTTTCCGATCTTCTGCGTCGGGTTAGATTACTTCCTTCTTTTGTTGCTGTTGATCGCTGCTGCTTTTTTATCTGCAAATGCCTGTGTTGCTCTGGATCTCTACTCTCTCTTCCCTTTCGTCTAAGTGAGAGCATTTTGATTTTTTGTTCAGGCCAATTTGAATAAGTTGTTCGGTTTTGAGACCGATCCACTGCCTTGATTTTTCTGGAATTTTTCGTAATTCCTGTTCGTCCTCGTGGCATTTTCAGGCAATTGCATCGCGTTTTGCCGCGGAACTACCCGAAATGGTAGTCCTCTAGAGTGGGGTGACCTGTTGTGGAAATCCTGCTGATTGGACGGACCATCGGTGGTCCCGAGCAGGGAATGAATGTAGGATAAGGTGGGTGATCGGCGGTAACGATCTGATCGCTGATCGTTCCCTGCTGGGATTCACGGATGGTGGGCCACCTGGATCGCCTTGGGCGGTGGCCATGCACATTGGAGTACCTGATGGCTACCATTTCAAGTAGTCCCGCGGATAACTGAGCCAGTCTTCTTCCGGCCCACGCCGGTTTTGTTTCCGTCTCCTCAATCCCTCCTAAATTTGGCTGTTTTCCTTCCGTTTGGGTAGCTTCCGCAACTATTTTTCTGTCTCCGATGGTTCAGATAATCCTCAACAGCGCAAAATGCAAGCTTCTAATGTTGTGACAGCCAAGGGGAGCTTAGGCTTGGATCTTCGAAAGCGTCAACTCTCATCCATTTTCAGCGGATTCGGGAGTAGAACACCAGGCGTGAGTAATCTGCGCATGGTAAATCGAGTCTCTCTCAGAAAATTCGATCTCAGTGGTGAGGTTATGGGAGCAGATCTTGCGTGCTGTGGAATGGGAGTAGATGCTGTTTTCAGGTCGAAGGCGAAGGCCAGAGGCATCAGAGCTCAAGCTTTTGGTTTGTGCCTCCGTTGATAACATGCCTCTGGATCTAATTTAGTAGAACAGATCTTTGTTTCAATTTGGAGGTGGAAACTAAAATGTTCATTTTTACCTATTAATTCAGTAATCAGTTATAACTTTGATTGAAGTGTTTGAGGTATTCTTTCCTGAGTATGAATTTAGTAATCTCATAGCCGTGCATCAGGTTGTAAACAACTACATGGTTTACATGATGTGACTGAAAAATCAAGTTGGTCAAGTCATTATATGGAATAAATTAGACTCAAATGAGGAAAGTTGGATCTCTGAACTCAATGTTCAGTGCATTTTAAGCCCTTTGTTGACAGGTTTGTCTGATTTTCAATATTTGTGCCTTGTGCACGGTCTTCTTTGTCTTGTTCTGATAGAAAAATTGTGCAAAAAATTTAAATTAGAAGTTTCTTTTCCAGCATATTTAAATTTTCTAACATATAGCTTTTATTAAATTGCATTGCTTGGTTGTGTTGATAAATTACCAAACTGTAACCTCTATTACTAGAATTATGCATCATGTAGAGAGACAATATAACAGGGAAGGAGGGGAGAAAGAGGCAGTGAAAAATATTGCAATAAATTTGGAAATGAGGCAAAGTTAGTTTTCAAAATCATAATCATAGGGTTGTTTCAATTTTATAAAATAAACATGTTCCTTTTCTTTTTCTAAAATAAAACATTCATACGATGGATGGGATTAGTAACATAGAACATAACTATGGAACCTTTTTTTAACATGTCTTAGAATATTTATTTGGTCAAATTCCTGGCATTATTGTTCTTTTCTCTCATAAAATGAAGCATTTATTGATGTTTGATGTAAGCAAACATATCTCTAAATGCATATGTTAACATTACTTAGCATAGTTATTTGGTCAAGTTCCTTGTCTTGTTAGTGTAGACCAACCTCATCTCATTTTCAGAATCTACTAGTGGAAACAAACTTGAAAGCTAGGACTAGATTAGGGAGGCTTTTACTAATTGGCACCACTACCATGAATAGCTACCTAAAGTGAAATACATTTTGAGGAATATGAAACTTGTTAAGTTGTATGCTACTTGAAATAAATTTGATAGGTGTGAAACAATCAGAGAGGAAAGTTTTCTCTCCTTTTCATTATTTAATGTAGCATTATCTACCCAAACAAACCTTATGTTTTGACATTGTAATCTATATTTTCTATCATCATCTATTTTATTGTAACCTTGTCCTTTGGATCAAAACATTTATCTTTTACAGTCATCATATTATTTTGTCTTTATTCGATTCTTCTATTTTTTTTTATTATATTAGCTACTTATAACATTATCTACATGTTGACATCACTTTTACTGTCTATGTTCATTTTCTTTCCATTTCCTTCCCAAATTCATCAAACCACAGATCCTTGATGACTTTTTGTATGTCCAGACAATTTTCGCATGTCGTATGTTCATCTGAACCATTCTTTTACTATTAACTTTCTTTAACTGAATTATAACTCTACATGAACACCTGATACTGATTAGTTGGTATGAGTATTAAATGGTGGCAATGATAAAGATCTTTGTCAAGAAAGCATCAAGTTCTTTGTGTTCATATATTTGTAAATCTATTGCAGACGGAGAGGATGTAGCCTCTGAAAAGCTTCAAGCGAAATCTTCAGGAACAGTGTTGCCGTATGTTGGTGTTGCTTGTTTGGGTGCAATTTTATTTGGATATCATCTTGGGTATGTCTTTAGTGGACCACCTAATGATATGTGCCTTTTTTCCCTATAAACTTGTTGGTTTAAGAAGTTTGATTGATGGATTTTTATTTAAGGCTGATTGTTGTTACTTTATGGCATCTCATCTGAATATTGCGTGCTTGTGGTTCTTTCTCTTCAGTGTGGTGAATGGGGCTCTCGAATATCTATCTAGGGACCTTGGGATTGCTCAGAATACTGTTCTGCAAGGCAAGTACAGGAATGGTGTATTTTAAATGCTCACAGGGATCCTTTGATAATGATGAAAATCAGTCTTCACTATTTCTGTGCATTCAGTTAAAACTGAAAATGATTTTCTGTTGTTTTGGTGGACTCTTCAAATGCTTTGAGATTTCATTCAATTGAGATTTCTGTATTTGATAGCAGTTTATAAATTCTTTTTTATATCCTGTTTGACTCTAAAAATTCTTGTGGTGTGTAAACTTTTCTAAAGGATGGGTAGTCAGCACACTCCTTGCTGGTGCTACTGTTGGTTCATTCACTGGTGGGGCATTAGCTGACAAATTTGGTAGAACAAGAACCTTTCAACTGGATGCCATTCCCCTTGTAGTTGGAGCATTTCTCTGGTAAGTCGCATATTCTTTGACTGTAATCTTGTAAAGATTGCATTTACTAGCAGCAAAATATGTTGTTTAACTTTAATATTATGAGAAATGGTTGCAGTGCTACAGCTCGGAGTGTAGAAACAATGATAATTGGGCGCCTACTTGCTGGCATTGGAATTGGCATCTCATCTGCTATTGTACCTCTTTATATATCAGAGGTACCTTTAAATGTTTTGTGTATTTTTACTGTGTTTGAAAGTTTTATTTAGACAAAATGTTTAATGGTTCTCAGATATCACCCACTGAGATTCGTGGTGCACTGGGATCAGTCAACCAGTTGTTTATTTGCATTGGGATTCTAGCAGCTTTGGTGGCTGGTTTGCCTTTAGCAGGAAATCCTCTGTGGTATGCCTCTGCTACTATCTTTCTGTTCTAAACGAGAAATTATGTGCAGAAATGTTTTCTTACCAATGACAAGATGAACTCTTTAACTTCTGAAAAATTCTAGCTGCGTCACGTAATGAGATATGTTTTCCTTTTCTCATTCTTCTTTTTAACGTCTCTAAAATATCATATATCAGGTGTTTGACATTTTTAACCATATTCAAGGGGATCTTTCCTCCTGTGTCCTGTATTACTCTAACTAGTCATTCATCTTTCTATCAGGTGGAGAACAATGTTTGGTGTTGCAGTTGTGCCCTCAGTCCTAATGGCATTGGGGATGGCTTTCTCTCCAGAAAGTCCTCGGTGGCTTTTTCAGGTGTGCTGAGCAGACTAATTCAGTCATGTGATCTTGGGGGGGTCTAGATTTACATGTCAGTTGAACGTGGCAAACCCAAAGGACTTGGGACATGGCTTTGATGATGATAGCAATAGTGATGTTTAACCATCTATATTGCATTCTGTTTGCATGTTCCTTCATGTATTCTAAGAATATAAACTTTTTTGTTTATGATACAGCGAGGGAAGTCTGCTCAAGCTGAAACTTCTATAAAGAGACTCTTTGGAAAAGAGAAGGTTGCTGAGGTCATGAATGATTTAAGATCTGCAAGCCAAAGTTCAACAGAGCACGATGCTGGCTGGTTTGATCTTTTCAATAAACGTTACCGGAAAGGTACATTTGTGCATTAACATGGTTTCCACATTTTTGTTTTATGTAATTCTTCATGGTTCTGTCCTGTGACTATTGTAGGTGAAAGCAACTTCTTGCACATTGATAAATTGCTCTTCCCTTTCTTAACAAATGGCTTGATTAGACCTTAAATCTTTTATGTGGAATGAACTGAATGTTGATTGATTTTTCATATTTTCATGTGACAATAACAAATAGGGAAACATGCAAAACAAAAGAATGGCTCGTTTTGGTAGATTAGTACTCCCAATTCTCTACAGTCCCCAAGCAGCTAGCTCATCAGATTATGTTTTTTTATATCTTTATACAAAGACTGTGAGGCCAGAGAAAAACAGTCCTAACCTTTCTCTAAGATATTATTAATCTTATGGATTTTGACATGGAGACTCGGCCTACTCTTAAATCCACCATTCCTCTTCTGGACCATCCCTGAACACCCTTTCAAAGGGTAGCAAATAAAACTCCCTATCAATGCTAAGATTACCATGGCAAATAAGCCAAAAAAAAATTCTTGCTCAGACACACTTCTACTCATAGCATATTTTCTTGGCATTGAGCTAAAATGATTTATGACTTGTAACAGATGAACTGCATGAAGTCCGTGCGTGCTTTTGTGTTTGTCAACTTTATGCTGCAACTATGGTTTTTGGAAGGTGTGTACTCACCTTGCTATACACAGCCAAGTACATGACTGAGATGTCTGAATTGTACTTCAAGTTACAAGTGTGTACACACCTTGCCGCACGCAGCTATGCACATGACCGAGAATAAGTTTGTACACAGTGATATAAAATTATCAAATCATTCACTTGGGATCCAAGTGTGCTTCTTGTATAAAATTTTCATTGACTGACTGTACCTTTGTACCTTTGGGGCCGACATGATGAGTTGGTGCTGGATAATCTTCTTGTTTACTCACCTAATAAATTGCCTGTGCATCCCAGGCAATCAGGAAGGTGGTGCTTGTGTCAATGCATGAAATAAGCAAGCTTGTAATTCATCGCTTCTATTATGATATGATGTCCAATAATCATTGCATTGCGTCTAGTTTTCATTGATTGCTTTAATACGAAACAAAGTAGAGCTAATAAAATATTAACATGGTAACCATCAAGCATCTCTGGTTGCAGTTGTTAGTGTGGGGGCAGCACTTTTCTTGTTTCAACAGCTAGCTGGAATAAATGCAGTGGTATACTATTCAACTTCTGTGTTTCGTAGTGCTGGAATTGCTTCTGATGTTGCAGCAAGTGCTCTTGTTGGAGCAGCAAATGTCTTTGGTTAGGATTTTATCTTGTGAAATTCTCCTTTAATTTGTTCAATCAACATCGCGCTTCAATATTTGCATATTCGAGTTCCAAGTTTTATTATTATTTTTATTATTTTGTATAGGCACAGCCATTGCGTCTTCTATGATGGACAGGCAAGGAAGAAAGAGTCTTCTAATCACCAGCTTTACTGGAATGGTATGAACTTTAAGAACACTTGATTTGACTGTGGATGTGACATACATTTATTAATGATTTTTTCCTCAATGCTGTTGTAATCGGTAGCTTTTCGTAACATCAAATTGCTTATACTATATTTACTTTGTATTTATTGATTGTTCTTTCTGTTCCTGGCATTTTAAGGCTGCTTCGATGCTGCTCCTTTCATTGTCCTTCACTTGGAAGGTCCTGGCACCATATTCTGGCACACTTGCTGTTCTTGGCACAGTCCTGTAAGTTCACTACTGCTCCTACCTTGGGCAAAGTTTCGAAGAACTGGAAGTCTTGAATGTTTTTTTTTTTTTTTTTGGAACAATGCCAACCTGCAATTTTTACAAAGGATTTCGTGTGAAATAATGGGAACCCTGTTCTGCAGTTAGCAAAATGGAGTCATTCTGCAAACCAGTTTGAAATTGCAGGAGAGTTTATTGTGGCTGGCTGCTGAACAGTATACATTTGATGCAATACAAATATAGTAACTCCAATAACACACTTTGGATTGATGACCTTATGACTGAATGCAAATTTAATTGAATTTCAACAGCTATGTCTTGTCCTTCTCGCTTGGTGCTGGACCTGTGCCAGCTCTTCTTCTCCCAGAGATCTTTGCATCCAGAATCAGAGCCAAGGCAGTTGCCTTGTCCTTGGGTATGCACTGGGTAAGTTGTGTGAAACAAGGTTTATATTTTCTTCGCTTCTTCTTCTCTTTGGTGACTTCTGCACATTGGTATACTTTAGAGGAGAGGATTGGGCTTCAATGTGATAGCGATGAGCTTATGGTAATGCACATTATTTATCTTCAAACATGAAGGCTAGGAGAAATATTTGTCCTTATTATGAATTCTCTAACATGAAAACCAGATCCTATCCAGTTATGTGGGCCATATCCATATTTTAGTTGAGATTCTGAGCCATCTGCATACGTTTAGACTTCAGATTGTGAAGCATCTGCATATTTGATTTGATTGTTTGGTCCACTCATTAACTGCACAGCTTGTTTTCCACTATAGGTTGTTGATATGATTGGGGATGGACTTTGGATATTTTATTTTACCAATATGGCAATGTCTGAATATATAGAACCCAAAGTAGCTTATTGTGATGATGATGCTTTGTACTGTTCCATTGCCATGTCTTAATGGCCACATATCCTTTGAGTGACATTTTTGCCAACCGAACATTTGAGTTTTTTGGCATCATGAGTGAGTTGCAGGTGTCAGTTGAATATCAAGCTTGCTTGAGTGTATGCCATACAAAAATGAATGCTCTTATTGCCTTATTAGAACTTAACTCTACTACAAAGTACCGTCTTCCTTTGTGTGTGCTTTTCATGTTTTAATTTTATTTTCAAATGCCAAATGTGCCTTTGAGCTTGTTGTGGCAATGATGCCATGAAACTATGTTTGTTTGTTTTCTGCATCCCCAGTCTCAAATCCTAAAATGCTTTTTCTGCAGGTTTCTAACTTTGTCATCGGATTGTATTTCTTGAGCTTTGTTAATAAGTATGGAATCAGCAGAGTGTACCTCGGATTCTCGACGGTTTGCGTTCTTGCAGTGTTATATATAGCTGGCAATGTTGTGGAGACAAAGGGCCGGTCATTAGAAGAAATAGAGCGAGCACTTAATCCAGCAGTTTGATCATTAGAAAGCTTCCAGTTGTAGAGAGTGGTTTTTCGAAAGGGAAGTTAGATTTCCTACCTTAGAAGCATAGCCGAAAAACACTAGTATTAGTTTTGGAATCTGCTGCTTCCACCTGTAGATTTCATGAAATTGGCATCCGTGCTTTGAATAAGCTGATGTTGATAAATAATAGTGTTCATGTTTAACTCTGTTATATCCTGCATGTCAGTTCGTTGGATTCAGACCCTCACTTGAGTTTCAACGAACAAAGCAGTGCAAGCACACTAGAACCATAAATCATGCTCATGCTGCGTGGCGTGGAGGCACAGCGTGCAAAATTAGCTTATGCCTTTTGCTGTGTTGATATCCGAGCTGCAAATGTGATCCGTTTACCAACAACGTGTCATGAGAAGAAATATGTTTTCAAAACATTGCCCCCCTAATCAGTAAACTGGCTGGCTATTTATCAAAGAACTGATGTTATCAGAACCCAACTGGTTTGGGTTCCGACTGCTGGTTTGGACCCGCGACATCAGCATTATTTGATCGTGGCGTAATAATTATCCAAATGAGCTTGGTGTTTGTTTTTGTTTTTCTAAAACGTCCATTCGATCACCTGCTCACAGCGGTTGACTGGATGAACACCGAACCGGTCTAACTGGCTGGTTCGTTCTGGTTATTAGAACATTATAAAGAACATGCCTGCTTATAGGATGTGTTTGGTAGACCATCGCTTTTAAGATATATGCTAGATAGACATGTGATGCACCGGCTTGGGCTTTTTAAACCTAATGTAAACATCTTAAATTTCAGATTTCTCTTATTAACAAGAAGTCATTGATTTTCTTTGTGGCTGTTGTTCTAAAAGATGGACTTGGGTTCGGTTTTTGTGTATGAAAGCCTGGTACCAGTAGTTGTTGAACCGACCATACATTGAGAATCTGTTTGGCGCTAGCTTATTTGGAAGGGGGTGTATTATAAAAGTGTAATCGGTAGCACAATAGGCTTTTTAATGGAAAAATGATTGACAATATAAGTAACGATAAAAAAGTAAGGTTGTTAATGTTAAGGTATAGCAATAGCCTTAAAAGGAGTGTAAAAGAGGTAAATTTCTAATAAACTCTCTTTCAAATCATCCAAACACTCGGTTTCAAGGCCTCGTTTATTATTATTCCCATTCTAATGGTTCAATAAATTCGCATCCGTCCATCATAATTAAGCTTGCCCATTTAATTATGTTACTTAAAATTATTTCCATCAGAGATTTACAAGGGTGATAAATGGATTGGATTTCCTAAAATCCTCTCAATGGGATCCAAAGGG
This sequence comes from Pouteria campechiana, assembly GCA_036873735.1. Taxonomy (NCBI): domain Eukaryota; kingdom Viridiplantae; phylum Streptophyta; class Magnoliopsida; order Ericales; family Sapotaceae; genus Pouteria; species Pouteria campechiana. The sequence continues at coordinate 88,706 of JAYJMB010005053.1, read as the reverse complement.
AAAGATTCTATTTCAGACTTTCGTGGGACGGTTTCCGAGGGAATTGTCAAAATCTGAGATATCCGTCCGCAGGAGTGGGTCCCACATCCGGAGTTTCTCTGTCAATTGGATCAAAGGGCATTTCTGCCATTTAAGCACGCGTATTTTTTGGTATACGCGTTTTCTGGCGAAGAGAAATTTACGGCGTACGTCTCTCAGTGTCAGGCGAGGGACGGGCGCAGCTAACAGTTTCCAAACAATGAATTTTATCCCAAGAAGAGGTGTTCGCTTCCCCGATACTCTAATCCATGAATGCTGGGTCTACCATTTCATCCCAGACCAACTTGCTCCTAAGTGATGCATGCTAACTCATATCATCGTTTTCTTTTCATAAATTCTGTTTATTTCAGTAGTACATGCGTGGCTGAAAATCAAGACAATGTACAAGTGAAGGTAAGAAACAGAAAATATACTCATATGTATTATTTTAAGATGATTTTTATTTTTCAAATTTTTTATTATTATCTCAGGATAGGCTAAGTATTTGTTTGGTTGGGTGGGATGCTTGAAAAGTAAAGAAAAGAAGGAACCAGAAGGAAATAAAAATAAAATGACTGCTACTAACGAAAGGTATGTTCATATTCTAGACTTGAAAAAATCAGATAAGTTTATTAACAAAACAAAAAATTCTTCTGATATGGTCTATTGAAGGCCATATAAGATACTAGCCATTTCTGTATTTTATATTGCCTCCACTCAGGACCATATCGATTTTATTTTATTTTTTGTTCTTAATTGAGGTTTATTCAACAATATCCGGCTTCACCGACATTATTCATTTATTTTGCAGGACTTGTTTTGTGTCGCATTTGTAAAGTTTTCAAGGTAAAACATATTCTCATACAGCGCCGCAACGTGCCTTTGACGCTTCACTTGAAGATACAACAACATGAATGCAATCATGCAACACAAAGACCTTAATAACTTATATTTGATTTACTTGAGAATTCGAGTGACTGACAGACAAACATGTATTAACATCTACATGCCTTAATTACAAAAGTGGGTTGAAATGAAATCATTAAATTCTTCTGAACGATGTTTTCAAAATTCATGCACGATTTTTTTGTGGAAAAATATAAAAGTTACACATGCTTGTAAAATCTAGCTTAATTAATTATTCGAATTATTTTAAACATCATATGTTTATATTATAATAAAAATTAATCCAACGAAAGACTAATTTGGGCGACAATATATATATGAAAAAAGCGCAGTAGATCCGATTTAAGTACTTCAAGTAAAAGGTCTCACGTCTAAAACTGTTTAAACTAAATAAAATCATCTATGGCATATCAATGCCACATTTTTCTACTCATCTTGGCCAACGATTCTCCAATTTTACAACAGAAAAGGCTTATCATAGCCCATGTTATTTAATAAGACTCACGGGAAAGTCAGCCAGGCAAAATTCCTTTCAACATGCCCCACTTATTACCGCACACATCTCAATCCCTAAAAGTGAGAAAAAGACCCTAGCTCAGAAATGCCCCTACCGGCAAATGGATTCAACACACACACATTGTTTTCATAATCAATGCTGCTGAGGGGTCGTGGGTTCAACTTGTGACTCCAGCACCTTCCTCTATTGTCTAGAGCGGCCGAGAACAAATGTCCAAATAAAAACTTCCCGAGCAGCAGTGGATAAACACTCCACGCCTTTCAAAACCCAACATAAAAATGTACAAAGAAGAGGTAAGTACAGTCTCTTTTATTAATGGTGAACTTGATTATGCCTTGGAGGGTTTGATTGAGTAGTATAACTAGTCTTTGGGTATGGTATCCATTCAGTTGATATTTCACTATCATCATCATCATCAACCTGAAACAAAACTTGGCGGGAAAATTGAATTACACTGTGGTCCTTTGGCGCAAGTTACTTACAATGCTCAACCGTGTATATTTACACGCGTCTGTCTATCAACATGATGATGTTCTATTTTAAAGTAGGGGACGTGGAATTGGCTGCCTCCGTTTTGATGACCCTCGTGTTGTATGAACCACAAAATCCACATTTATGGTACAACCAGTGGAACCGAGCGGTCCCCTTCTTATCACAGTCGTTGCACAGAATATCCTGGAACAAATTCATTTTAATAGAAGCAAGTCAGTCAAAAATTAACTAATAATAAAAAATATAAAAGGGGAGGTTAAGGGGCCGGGAAAGCGACAAGCCGCAAATATACCTGACAACGGTCCCTGTATTCTTCAGGAAGTTCTTCAGCAGCTAACAAGGCATCAAGCATTCCAAAGTAAACCTGGACGCCCATTCAGAAACATCCCAAATAAGCAGCCATAAAGATCATTCGCTTATATTTTCTGAAATAATTAAGGAAAATTTCATCCAAATAATTCTAAATTTCAAACCATTTGAAATTATTTCAGATGACTTGGATGCAAAATAAATTTCAAACATGGCGCGACAGTTAAGGTTCCGCCCTGCATCCTTGGCAGTTGCAGGTTCAAATATGGTAAACAGCCTCTTTTTAAATGACCATCTTGCCCTTTCCAAACCCCGCATTAGTGAGTCTCATGCACTAGGTATAATTCTAAAATAATACTCCTGCATCCCGAAATCAATCTAACTCATTTGAAGTAAATTTCAAATAATTCCGAAATGCATAGTAAGTAACTTTAAATCATTCTAAAAGTTGCTCCTTTTTGTTTGGATCATAACTCATTTTCCAACTTGAAATAATTTCAAATTGTTTGGAATTTTATAATTTTTTAATTGTTTGGATGAAATCTTTTGCATATTAACCCGTTAATTATTTGAAAATGCAACAGAATTATTTAAAAATATAAGAGAATGATTCTTTTATAGAATTTAGAATCATCTGAAAGTAAATTATTTGAAACATTGATGGAATCATTTAAAATGATTTGGAAAGAAATTGGAAATGCAAGAGAATGGTTGTCGAATTATTTTACACCTTTTGGATAATTTAAGATAATTTAGAATTATTGAGAATCTCTAATGTATTTGTACTCTGAAAAATTTATTTGTAATTATTTTTAGACTGAATTATTGTACATTAATCCCTTAAGTTTTACAAGTTTGCAAAGTTTTTGCATAATTAACCCCAAGGTTGTAAAGTAATTAACGCAAATGGCCCCTGCAATAACACAAGGTGAGGACAAGGGCCATCCACCTTAACCCAGTTGAACAATAAAGACCATTATGTATAAATTAGATGCAACCTTTAGTTATGCAAATTTCAAACTTATGGAATAAAATTTGCAAAATTGTAATACTTGAGGGACAGGATTCAAAATCATGTATTCACTTCGTTCAATTCCCATTCAGCACTATCAACAACCTTGTACATCCTTGGGTGCATGCACAAGAATAAAATACATGAACATTTGTATCGACTTCCACAAAAACTATATCTCAATGTATAAAGGAAATGGGGGAAAATGGAACTACAAATATTCTCCAATTAGAAACAAGAAAAGCTTACTTACCGCCATATCTCCCAAGGATTTGCTGCATATTGGACATGTGTAATGACTGCAAGTATATGCCTAAACATAGAAACAAAAGGTGTGAGATTAAGCACAATGAACTTGACATGTACAACATCTCAGTGAAGTAGAAACTAGGATGACCTGAAAGCAAGCTGAATGCATGAAGTGGCCACAAGGTAGGGCTCTGACTGCTGCACTTGATGTGAATAAAAAATCACAACATATGGGGCAATTTGTCTCGAGACCTTTTTCCCGGCATTTGTGCTCCGACAATTTCATTGCCAGACAACAGTTGCATGTCATGCAATGAAAAAAGTCTACACCAAGCCCCTTCCCTAGGCGGCATAAATTGCAAAATGGGCAATGGTATACTGTCCTGAAGTAATTGAGTAACAGAAATGAGATAACATTTCAGTGCATGGCAAAACATGGTAGTTTAAATTGCTTTGAAATTATAAAAATATGAGCAAAAAGAGCATGTTCTACAATATCATCTTGATTGATATGATTTGAAGTATTTTAGCTAAATGATCAATCATGTAGCAAGAGTTGAGATGCTTGGAAGTCATCAATGAAATAGCCATAGGAAATGGCTCAACACATTCTATTGTTCCTACACCACACCATGATCCTTGTCATAACCCTCAGGATATGACGATCAGGTACCCATGAATTCATTTTAGAATGTGTACATAGCACAGAAGCAGCCATATAATGATGGAATCAGAGACTCTTCTGTATGTACAGCACAGCTAAATTGGGCACCCATATCACACTGTGTGCCACCAAATGATATGGGCACTGGAAGGGGGCCAACTCAGATCAAGTAGTTCCAATATGGCCTTGAGAAAGTCACATTGAAAGTGCTGTTTGATAGAATGGCTCTTAATAATTTTATCTCCAAATTCATGTTAACCACAAGTTTACAGATGGTTTATTATTTGCAATTTCCTACTGATCCACTCAAATCCTCCTAGTTGCAATGTTCACCCTCTACCCATTGAACTACATGATTATATGTATATGAAACAGAAAACATTCAATTGTGTCAAGAATGCTAAAAAACAGAGAATCATCGTTCCATCGCATCCAATAACACTTCTCATATTGTTGTTTTCACCATCAATTTCTTTTACACGGAATCACTTGTTCTTGTATGACAGTTTCATAAATAATGTTTCTTTGCTGCATAGTGAATTGGATGATTTCAAGGTACCAGAGCTTCTGATCTCTGGATTGCTAATTAAGAAATGTTTTTGGAAATTCTTCCGATGAGACACACTCAATTTGGCAAGGGCACTCATCTAGCATTGCTTCTTGGCATCACCCCTTTCTAGTAAACCTTGAGTGGTGAAAAAGGAGTGAGAAATACAAATTAGAATATGAGGTGGGTTTCTTGAGAAACTTCCATACCTTTCATCATCAAAGAACTTGCAAATATTGCAATAATATTTTGCCATTGAAAGTCCTTCACAAGAAGGGGTCTTGCAGACAGGTCCAACAGCTTGAATCTTCAAACAGCGCATACACATCATTTCTAGCGTGGCTTTCCTGCAAAAGAAGCAATGATGGGGTAAAATAAGATGGTAACAGAAGTAGTGAAGCAACATAAGAAATATAGGGCTATACTACCAGCAAAATAGACATATACATCTCCAAGGTATGACAGAAAATTGAGGGTTACCTGTCCATTGAGTGATCGCTGACTTTATCGTGACAGAACCTGCAGGCGAATAATTTGTTACAGCAAGCAGCAAGGAGTTTGCAATTTCTTTTGTAGTGCTCACATCCAAAAACTTGTTTCTCTGGATCTCGAAATGATGGAGAACATCCTGGTACTTTTTCACCATTCGTAGTTTCTTCTGTCCTAGCTTGAGGCAACTTCTGTTGAGCTGCTATCCAACGACTTCAATAATGCAATAAGAAGTCAGTTTTAGTAAGGGAAGTAAAGGGGGAAAAAGGTTAAAAAGATTTCAACTTTCAGATGACAAAGTGAATTTGTTATGTTTACAAACCTAGTCATAAGATTTTGTATAAGATATGCTTTTCTCCGTGGATCGAGTGTTGAGTCTTGAGAAACCTTTCTTATCTCTGACTCTAGCTCATTCTGATTCATTCGAAAAATATCCTTCCAGCCAGGCTTAAACATCTGATCACTCTGGTCTAGACTTTCATGGATATCCATGTCTATGAGAACACACAACAAAATTAATTAGAAAGATAAGCTTCCCTATTTGACTACTCGCAAACATTACCAAAATAAATACAAGTTGACACTAGTGCTGATAATATCACTAATAAGAGACATATCTCTAGGCCAATGTAGATATATATTGCCTAATTTTATCAACAAAATAATGGTAAATTGAAAAGTGTAGAGGATTGATTAAATAGTTAGTTTCAAAACAAATATTAATAAATATAAATGAATATTTTAAACAAAAAAGAGAAAGATAAACGAATACATTTTTGCTTAATAACAGAGACACACATAAATTTGGTACTATTGTTAATAAGGATAAAATTAACCGCATTAACACATTTGGGAAAAAAGATCCCCTAGATTATTTGAGTGCCTAAATTTACTCAAACAAGGACCCTTAATGTTATGCATTGAATCATATCAATTTTAGGTGGTTTGGCCAAGTTTCCAAAACAAATCCAAATCATTAATGCAGTCTTGAATTGATCAAATTGGTATAAAGTAGAGCCTCTAATCTATTTGAATGCATAAACTTATCTAAATAAAGATTCCTCGAGTTAATGTTATATATTAGTTAATGCTAATTTGGAGTAGATCAGCTAATTTTACAAAAATACTCAAACTGACACCCTGGTGTGAGGGAGCCCCTAATCTATTTAGGTGCCTTTATCTACCCAGTTAATCACCCTGGTGTCAATGTGTTGGTCCTTCCACAGCCTCTCTTCTGCATAAAAAGGGATACATTTACGTTCCCCAATAGATCCCACTGAACAAATGGACTGGATAAATTTTCGAAAACTTGTGGGACAATCAAAGATGGGTTCCACCAGAGTATAGATCTGGACTGATTGTGTTTTCCTCAATTCTGCCTGGTTGTCTAGGACAAAGGAGCCTGTGGGAATTAGCAAAGATCCTAAATACCCATCATTTTCTGGTGATCCAAACTGCTGATCTGATGGTGTTTTCTGCACTGGGCAACCTGCTGTAAATCAGAGATATGGGAGGCTGATATTGTCTTGCCCACCTCCAAAACCAACAAGTTTTGGTGAAAACTCACTGAAATGTGTCAACTATGCAAATGCTGGTAGACACCAGAATTCATTAAAAGCAATAAAGGGGAAAATTTTTTTGGCACAAACCTTCTGGAGAAATACTGCTTTCCATTGCATTTTGTAAAGGCGCAACAGGAGACCCTTCCCACCACTCATCCAACCATTCACTGAACATTGTGTTTTTGGTCGCCTTCCTCCATGTGTCCATCATTTTGTTCTGCTCCTCTTGAGTAAGCGCAGATGTGACCCATGGTAGCATTGATTGGAGCACCTCTGCTCCAGTGGATCCAATTATGCGACCAACAATTTTATCTTGTTCTTCCACAGAAAAATGCCTGTCAAATAATGGCCACAGCTCAAGTTCTTCACGGAAAACATGCTGGTCAAGTGTGACACGTATGGATTTACACATGCCTTGCAGCCTTGTTGCAAGCTCATTGTACTGCCTCATTGAATCACAACTGTGACCATTAGAACTGAACTTGCTTCCACCTACAGTAGCAGATTGACTGCTCCTGCTCAGACCTTCATACAGCTGACAAAGCTCAGAAAGAACCTCTGAGATATCTTCAAATAGCTTCTCCTCTTGCTTGTGGTCAAGTGTGTAAGAGTGGCTCACATTATGAAGAGCTTCTCTGGATTCTAAAGCTGGAAAAACAATCTCATCCTCAGCATTACTGTGAGCTCTATATAAACCCCACAACAATTGGAATCTACCACTGAACTGTCGGAGAAATGTCTCATCACAACCTGTAAGTTTCCCCGACTCTACATCCAGATACTCCAGGTCTTTGCAGATTGCTTTGTGAAATTTGAATATGTTGTCAATTGGCCTTGGTGTGTGGCCAATGTCAGCAGGGCTACCATCTGTTTCCCAGATAAAAAGGCTGGAATTTAGTGAAGGTGCAGAAGAAGAGCTGTATGAGAAGGAACGAAGGGACATTGTAGGTGCATGGGAACCAATTCCCAAATTATTGCTGTTCACCCCTAAATCTGGGACACAGCAACGCTGATTACAACAAGACAGCTTTTGGTTCTTTACAGTTTCTGAATTGCAGCAAGCATCAAGATTTTCATGTGATCCTGAAAAGTTGCCACGCTTAACTGGTCTTTTGTTGTCATCTTGTGGAACAAGTGAAGATTCTCCTTTGGTATCCAATTGAGAAGCACAAGCACAGGATCTTGGGCTAGAGTCTTCTTCAATGTCATTCATTCTTTTTACTGGGCATCCACCAATTGCACTTGAAGACAAACAAACGAATTCTCCTGATTTGGAGACATTTTGAGACCGACCTTTGCATGCCCAACCAGAGAAAAGTGTAACCAATGCTTTGTCAGATGTTGGAGCTGCATGAAATTGCTCAAATAAGTTCCAGAGCACTTATAAGCCAAAAATTTGGACTTTTTTATTTAGATTTTTTAGAACAGAGAAAACTTTGAAATCAATCTAGCCCATTTCTACAGTTTGCACACTAAGCACACTAGCATACATGTATGGACTCTAACCCGTTCGCTCTTAAAACCTAACAAGTATGAGCCATTAACTTGCCTCATGGTCCCAAGCTAAGTGCAGGACCTATATCTATCAGGCCAACAATTATTGGACAACATTGGTGTTTATTTAAGTGTCATCACCTACCAATGTTAAATAACAATTCATAAAAAGGGCAACCAGGATCAAATGCAGTATTGCATAATATCCCACCAATGGTTGAGTCCAAACTATGAAAGGTACAGATTTGTCATGAAAGATGTCAGGAACTCCAGATCTTGTGCATATGCAACAAGAATTTGGAGACAATTACTAGAATGTCTTTTTATACATAGATGTTATGTGTTAGGGCAATGTATCAACTCTCTTTAAAGAAAAGTAGCAATACAAAAGTAATTAATAACCGAACCTGCTAAATGCATATTCTGGAGAAATGACCTTGCTTCTTCTTCACTTAATGATCCTACCAGCCATGGTAAGACGCGTTCTACCAATTTTAAAGGCATCACACACAAGCTCTTGTAGAGAAGTTCACGCTGTTTTTCTTGACTGAAATGCTCCCGGGCAAGAGGAAGAACCTAGTACAGAAGGTATGCTAAGAACTCTACTTCAAGCATTTACTCATATTGGTGAATGAAAGATTTTCCCATGTCAAGTAATGCAACTTACCTGAACTTCCTCATTCTGGAAGTGCTTCTGTATGCTGTCCATTATTTGGTCAGCATGTGAACAGAGCTTTGAGTAAAACTCGGCAGAAGATGAATTGGCCCCTGCACCTTGAATGCTTTCTATCAGACACCTAAAATTGTTAAATTGGCTTTCTTCTTCGGCATGCTCCTCAGCAAAAGAGAGTTCCTTATCCACTGCAGGGAATATAACCTTGTCCTCAGCGATACTGCATTCAGAAGCCCAATAATATACATTTAAAAGGAGAAAATAACATAACCTGTCTATCATTTTGCTCTTGTTTGCAGTGAACAGCAATGATTAGAAGATAGAAGCAGAAAATAGATAGGAAGGAATAAGCATTGAAAGCTGATATTTACACAACAAGAAATTCATATATTCTAATCAAGGTTCCCACATAAAATAAGCAATAATTCCCACTGAAATAGCAATGATGCACAGCACACCTGTGAAAGATGCAAACTTCAGCAATAAATTGCAGTCTCTCATTGAAGGCTGATAAATCAGAGAAATCTCCTGAAAGCTGTATCTTCCTAGCCTCCTCAGCAATGTCATTCAATTCTCTTCTTATGGCACTATGCCACTGCAGTATTTCATTTATTGGCTGCATGTCAGATGCATCAGCAGCATTTTGGTCTAAATTTACATGTTTTCTTTTACCAGTCTTTGAAGATTCGCATACACAGTGTCTTTTTATTGTTTGATCTTTTAACTTGCCAGCATCAGAATCAACACAGGATCGTTGCTGAGAATGGCCACCAAAATTACTACCCAAACTGGTAATGTTTTTCCCTTCCATCCAGGTAAATATGACCTTCATTTAAACAGAACTTATAGTCAAGCAAATGCACCATTTTGAATGACAAGGACAATCAATTTTGAAAGCAAAACCAAAAGACTGTCTCCATGCTCAAAATGAACTTGTACCTGTTGAAGAAGCTTTTCTTCTGGGACTACCTTGTGCAAGCATTTCAGCATATCCTGATGTTCATCAGGTGAAATAGATGATGAAAGCCAAGGAAGAAACTCGGCCATCATATTCACAGGGATGCTGCATAAAAACTGCCAGACTAATGCAGCCTGCTCATCAAATGTAAACTTCTCAATAAGCAAAGGAAAGACCTGTACCATGGCAAAAGACCAGTTGATAAATCAAGAAGCACTGTTATTGTTGTTAATAAAAGTGAATGCACCACATTGAGATGGATGAAAAAACAGTAACTATCCACAAGAAGTGACAACCAGACATAATTTCAGCAGATCTACTGTTAGCCAAAACAAATCATAAACACAGTAATCCCTCCACATAGTGCAAAGTATATATACAGGATTTCTGATGCACCGTTATCTAAAAAGCTAGAGGAAAGTAGTTCAAAGGGATGAAGATGTAAAATGGCATTTTGATTTTAAATACATTTTATTGGCTCATTACAAGTGGTAACAGCATACAACTGACTAAAATTACTCCTATCAGCAAGCCTATGGAATAACCTTTCAAACTATGCATAGCTAAATAAATAGTTCACAACCTATTTAGTTTCATAACAAGAAAGTAAAGACCAATAATTCTCAGAACTTATCAGTTCATTGATTAGGGCCTTCTGGATAGTTATCGGGTTAATGTCCTTCTAAATATCACATTCAACATGGTTTGATTTTAATTCACATGGTACCAAGGAATTTGCTAGAATCAAATCCCAGAAATACACATAACATGATCATGTGTCAAACAGGGAGGTCCGTCTTCTATTTCCTACAATCACGTGCTTCATAAAATTCACTTAATCAGAAATTCCTAGTCAACAATTACCAATTTCTTCATTTTCTCACTTTCCATTTGCAATTTATCGCCACACAAGACTTATGACTCACTAATTAAATACAAAATCTGATTTATCTACATTTTTAGTCATTTTCTATCGTTGGTGGGTTGTCAGGTGGATATTCCCTATTGATAAATTACTACAAGTGCACCTCATGAAGGATGGCTCTACCATATACTCACCAACCTTGTTCCACCAGTTCATATCCCAAATTGATTAATTATGAATTGCTGAATGCCACAAATTCCCATTAAACTGGATGAAGTCCGTGCAAGCATGTGGCATTCCAATGATATGCGAAGACCTTCCATGAGTGGATCTGCCTATAACTTGATCTAATTGCCCAAAAACTAGGCAGGACAACTCTTCAGTTGGCTCTTTGTTCTAGCCATAAGCATAGTTTAGAAAATTTTTGACAAATTTCTTCAGCAATACATTTGTATCGTTTCTATTTTCCACCTGCTTTTCAGACCAACTCAGTATTGGCACCGTGATATCAACACAGTGAAGCCCTTATATCAGCTGCATTCCGTATGCATGTTTCATGTAATCACATCACATGACATACTAACATGTGGACAAGCTGGCAATTTATGCACATCAGCTTTAGGAATTAGGATGAACAGCATATCAACGAGTTAACTGGGTTCATGCAAATGCCATTTTGCACAAGACTAAAAAGGAATTGGGTATAAAACTGTTATATTCTGGTTCTTTGAAGACAACTCATCCATCGGGAATGAGATTGTGATATAGTTTGCTTGACCTGAACCATTATTCAAATGTCGATCCACCTATTACATGAGTAACAACAACATCATAGCTTCATCCAACTGATCAGCTTCAACGCACAAATCTCATTCCACCATTTTGTTCTATCATGATTCATGAACTATCATAGGTCAAATTATGGTACCTTAAGTCTCTCATTACCGGCTCATCCTCTCATTTCTGGATCACACTTGCCCATGTAGAGCCTTCAGATCATATGTATCCATTCCTGACCAATGCACTTCTCGGACTCATTGCACACAGACAAACCATCAAGATTTAATTTCCCCCACCTTATTATGTAATGCTGTCATGGTACTCATAAGTTTCTCAAATGAATTCACCTTTAATTCTATCCTTCTCCATCTTGCCACTCAGCCATCTCAACATCCTTATCTCAGCAAGATTTATTTGACATTCTAGTCAAGATAGTGTGGTTGGTATTATTGTTGTGTATTGGTATTTTTTCCCTTCAAAAATATAGCTTCGGCTACTCTGCCATCAGCCACAACAACTGTGAGTCCCGGGCATGGATTGAGTAACATTTTGCTAAACATAGGTAAAAGTACAAAAATATTTAGGGAGTTTGTGCATTTATGGGCTAAGATGAGATCTGCTATGCAGCAACAATTTACCCTATCACTTCCAGGTTTCTTTAGCAGCTACTTTTTGTTCCTATAGAAAAAATAAACCTCATTGTTTGCAAGAAATTGTAGTGGCAATATTAGAGGGACTATTTCAGTTTCAGAAAACAGACAATTTCATGGATGAATTTTTAACTAATCAATTTATCAATTTTGTCTGTTTATCATTTTCATGCAAATTTCTCATTTGATATTAAGTAAAGTTCATCAGTCCCCTCAATAAATAAGAAACAAACAACCATGCAAATACACAGTTTCAAGTTCACCTCTGAAATTTGCAACAAGCACTGCCACAAAAATGAAGAAAAAGCTACCTGTTCCTCTTCCTTGGACATGTGCTGGCTAACTGATGTTTGGATGGCTCCTGTACAAGATGCTAGCTCTCTCCTAAAGCTGTCATCACTCTGACGGTTTGAATTGAGCAATTCAAATAGCTGATCGAAAAGCTCACTTTCACCTTTGTGCTCAAGTGAATATGTCCGTGCTATATTCTTCACTCGTATATCCAGTGCTGGAAAGATAACCTGCAGTTTCAAATAATGTAAACTATAATTCTCCTGTTCGCAATCTTCGAACAAATCATATGCCAGGGAAAACAGATTTATTTCCATACTTCTCTTTAACAGTAAATATTGTCTTGGTCTTTTCTCAAACAAGTAATAAAAGGAATGCCAATATGCAGATCGATGGAAAGAGATTGTATACAGTTCTGTTTCAGCATGCCCCATCCCAAACGTACAATTTCCCTCACATTACAGAAGGACATGGCAATCACGTCTGTTGACAAGGACAGTTGTTCCGGTACGCCACCACACATCCAAGTTCAAAATCCAGACATGCATAGAGGCCACTGCCTCATCTGTTAGTTAAATGAAACAGAAAAACGAATATTTGTGATTTCCATGCATTAAATTTTATCAAAAATGCAGCAAGAACAAATCGTGAAATATCAAGATCGACATTTCAAGACAGGTTGTGCACCTAATCACAGGAAAAACATATCAAGCTGTGGCGTTCATCGAATCACGTACGAAAATGTCGGTTAGTACAAAACCTAAATCATTCAAACAATCCTAGGAAAATTCAGCTGCAATCAAGCAATCCTCGGCGCTGACAGAAATCAAGATAACAACGGAAAGATAATTCAATACCTCGTCCTCGGCATTGCAATGGTGCGTATAGATCGCGCGGAGGAAATGATACCGATCGAACAACGGGCGGATGTCGCCGTTGGCACGGTCAGTGGCGAACGCAAGGGCAGCGCCATGGAGGCGGTCTAGCTCGGACCGGATGGCTTTGTGGAAGAAGAGGAAGATGAGGATTGGGAATTTCGGGGCGGAGTTCTTGACGGAGAGCTTCGAAGTTTGAGAAGGAGACGAAGAATCGACGGGATTTACAGGGCCGGCCATTAGAGAGAGAGCTCCATCTCTGTGCTGGAGGCCCGTCAATGGAGTCGCCATTTTCCTCCAGGAAAGATCGGCGAAAAATGGCAGGAAGCGGGACTTTGAAGCCCTAGAAATCGCATAAATCTCTTCCTCTTACCTCTCTTTCTTCTCCCTTTCGTTCGTCTTTTTCCAACGATGGAAGGCGTGGCCGAGTACCGGATACTTTTAACCGCGGGTAGAAAAAACTATGGAAATTTATAGATATTACACGTGGCAGTAATCAGCCACGATGGCAATGGAGTACACGTCCGCAAGAATCGATTCATGACGGGAGGGAAGCCGGCACGTGGAACCGCAAATTGGCGCGTGCGGCGGTGGTTGGAGGCTTGTAGCTGGGCTGGTACGGAGTGTTTTTACATTTTACAAAATGTGCAAAATGATCAGGCATCGGTAGAATCAGAACCGTTCATTATGGAACAAATCCGGTTTATCCTCCTGAATAATTTCTTTTAGTAGCAAAGTGATTTTTCGAAGCCTTCATAAAAAGAAATATGTAATAAACATTTAGATTCATTTAAATGCCCACCTAAGTTTTGGAATACTGTAATTTTAGATAATCACTTGTTGATAGCAAGAACGGAACGGATCAGATAGAATGAAGACTGCGAGGTGGTCACTTTGTGAAACGGACGGTGGGTGATTAATCTGGAGATTGTAGTGCGCCCTAAAATAAAGTCTGATCGTCATGATATTTCGTTTGGACGGTAGAAATCGAGCATTTGAGTTTATGAACGGAGTGGATGTTGTCTAATTTGTACTTTACTGCATCTCATTGGACAAAAGTGATATGGTGCGCAACTCAGCGCGATGCACGCCACGGTGTCTCCTCATCCTCCACCGAAGTCTTTTCTTGTCCCCGTAAGCTTCCACGGTTCTGCCCCTTTCGCGCGTCCATGGAATCCGAAATACCAGACGAAATCATACTGTACTCTGGCAGCACAGATGAGTTGATACTCTTTCAATCAAGCTTGCAAAATAGAGGCACTAGACGGTTAGAGCAGATCATAGTGTTGAGCGTTACGTCTTTGTCCATACGTTTGGATGACCTTTTATGAAGAGCATTTTGAAAGTTCAAGGTGAAACCTTTTTAACTGTTGTAGAAGCAGCTTGTAAGATCGGAAAGCTGATCCTCTTTCCCGTGAGTGTTTCGTAACAGTAAACTCTTGAAATGGGAGTCAATACATTGTATTATTAGCTTTTCAAAAAGGAGAAAAATGCATAAATTCATATTTTTTTGAAGATAATAAGATAAGATATTTTATATTTAAAATATAAAAAATAAAAATAGCAAGATAAGATTAGTTGTTATTAAAAAATATTAAGATAAGATGATTTCCTAACTAGATTTTATTGGAAACTCTTTATAGGAAAAAAATATGTAATATACTTCATAAGAGGCTACAGTGAACTCATTTTGTAGGAAGGAAAATGTAAGAAAAAGAGAAAAAAAGTGAAACTTTTAAAAAGAGAAGAAAAATGAAAAAATAATATAATAGAATATAAGATAATAATTTACAATCAAGTATATAGAGATAAAATAAATAAATTTTTTAGATAAAAAATAAAGATAAAATTAAAACATATGAAAAAAATATAGAGTTAAGATAAATAATTAAGATAGTTAAATACTATATCACTAAAAGCTAGTTCCTCGAGTTATCAAACAAGCCTTTGATGGATAATGCACTAATGAAGTATAAAGGTTGAAGCTTTTGAAAATGTTCCTCAAGGGTAAGCATATTTTATCCTACTAATGTGCTTTTATTAGTGGTGTGTTTGATTTGAGTTAAAAAATCAATAAAAAAGAGAAAAAATAAAAATAGTAAAAAAAAAGATAAGTAATGATGTAGTAAATAAATATCAAATAGATAGACTTTTTTGAAAAAAAAATATAAATTTCAAACATATATATTTTCATTTTTAAGTGTCCATAAACAGTCCACAGTAACAACAAGATAAGCAAATAGGCATGCTACTTGTATCACGATCTGACAGCAAAATAAATGAGTAAGCATGCTACTTACACGAAACGTCTATTCTAATTTCAGAATAATTTAATCTGCATGTTGGTGGTGTCTTCTCTAAAGTACTAAGTAGCTTAAATATGCTTTTTTTATACCATGAAAAGAATCCACCAAACTTTGCCACAGGCGCATGTTATCAAAGAGTTCCAGACAAGCACCCAATGCATATATGCCACATTATCACCCCTTGAATTTGGCATTTACCTATTCATTTGGGCGATATCTTCTTTAAGTACATCTCGGGTAATATGGTTTCAGTTGGTGAATTAAACAAGTATGATTTCAGCCTATGTTCGGCGTATAATTAATTAATTCAGTGAGGGATAATAAGGATAATAAATGAAAATAAAAGGAATAAATAATATATATATTTTTTAATAAAAGAATAATGAATACAAATTAAAATAATAATTAACGAAGAAAAAGTAATAGTATTAGGCAGTTGAAATGTCATTCTATATTAAATACTATCTTTTTTTTATTTTTTTCCTTTCCACCCCTTCCACAAGAACCCAAACGCACGCCTTGTGGAATGAAATCGTGCCCCGGCGGGTACGCCAGGCTCGTGGAATGAAACTTCCCTGCGCAGCCGGTTTTCCCTATCATGTAAATCACAGATGGCCAGTGGTCAAGCACGGGATGCTCCACTAGTGGAAAATCACAGATGTTTCTTTCGAGTCGCCACCGTATCATAGAAAATCTTTGGCATTATTATCGTTCATTTTGTTGATCGTGATGATGAGTTTGAAACCAATATTAGATGGCTAGCACTGTATTTGTTATTTGGTTGTTTGGAGGCAGAAAGTTCAGTTCATGGCGATAGCCATTTTGTAGTTTAGTTGTCAAGAGCTGGTGATGGTGCAAAAGTTGCATCTTACCATTTGTTCAGACTCTTACTTAAAATGCTCTTCGATGATCTTAGGATGAAGATGATTAAAAACAGAGAAAACGTTAGAGAGAGGATGATCACTCCTATGCTCAAGTAAGTAGTAATAGGGCATTTGAAATGGGTATAGGTAATGAATAGAACTTATGACCAAAATACCTCGGTCCAAAAATAATTCAACCCTAGAAAATTTAACTTAACTTCAGGTTGAAAATTCATTTGAATAAACAATTTATATTAACTTTAAATTACATTTTTCTTAATTGGTTATGATGCCCATAAAAATGATTATAGATGTAGGACGTTATACGCATTTAATGTTAATTACGACGTAAGCCTTGTCATATTTAAATATCGACATTGACCCGTTCAAAAATATTCATCACGATGAGCTGAAGCATTAAATCGGATGATTAAGTTGCAATGGGAACTGAAATAAATGCCGTTCGCTGCAAGTTATAATTGTCAAAGTTCGAAACGGTGGACTGCAAGACACGAGAAGCGTCGGAACGGCACGTGACGTGGGTGGCAGGGGCGTGCCAAGTATCGGTTGACACGTGACTTACTGATGCCATCACGCGCCTTGATTCCCCGCCTCCTTGGACGTTCGCCTTCGATGGGCCCCACTGACGGAGACAAAATCACGAAACCTAGCCTCGCGCTCCGAGAAATGAGGAAGGACGAACGAAGCCACCTGAGAGGCCGCGTCTCTCGCACCAGAACCACACATTCGGAGGCGTGAGACCCACGGTTCGATAATCATGACCGTTTATCATGTGTTTACTGCTCATTCCTCCTTTAAGTAGCTAGATCAGTACCGTTAATCTGGTATTTATCAGTATTTCAAGATAGAGGGGCAGGTGCTGGTCAATGGGCGCTTTCTTTTCAAAGCTAGGTTACGCATGCTTCTCTTATGGTCGATCTGGAAAAACTGGATGATTTGCAGCTGGATTTTGGCGTTGGTGGTCATTGGTCTGGTGGAAGGCTCCAGCCTTTTCATTTTTGTCTTTATGTTGGGCGGGAATGCCTCAAAATAGTAATCAATATCCACATATCCGCCTGGCAAAGCCCTTGGGCCACCCAAAAGTTTCCAGAAACTTGGATTAGTGATTCGAAAGAGAATTTCTCCTGCCTGGTAATTTCCATTTCCAGGCTCAAAAAGACAACGTTCGTTAGAGAACAGACCACGTTAAACGGACAAGTGTAGCATGGCTAGCCGGAGTATTCACATGATAGTTACGTAGCACTTCCGTCTCTCATTCTATCACTAATATGCCAATAAAAATATGTGGCCAGAAGGACGTTCATCTTCATTTCATGGACAGCTGGCAAACGTCCGGTGGGACCCTTGATTTGGATGCTTTTGATTGGGTTTGCTCCGTTGGAAGATGCCAATCAAACGGTGGCCGGAAATGGATGTTTAGTCAAATAATGTATCAAAGTCAGGAACGGGACGGTTGGGATGTATTGTCAAATCAATTACGGCGTCTCAGCCGTGGATCTTGACCAGATGAATGTTCAAGATCAGGCTGACATCACACCCAAAGAGTTATTCTGACCCGCAACAAAGCGTGATAAAATAAGATAAGATTAAGTCCTTTTTATCGGTTTTTATTGCAGCCAGGGATTAACTTCCTTTTGAATGAAATGACCAAAGTTTTATCCCACGGGGAATCACGGAAAACTGATGGTTTTGAGTCTTCGAGATTGCCATTTCTCGTTTGGAGAGTTGGCGACGAGATAGTCAATCTCAGTCGTCCAATTTTTGTAGTCATTTTTTTGACACGCATCATGCACAGCTTTCGGATATTCCATGTCACGCAATTAAAGTCGCTTCGTTCCTATCCAGTGACACGCCTGAGATAGAAAGTGACACGTAACACCATTCAAGAAAATAGGAGAACTAATCTGAAGTGACCTAATTTTCCTCCAGATTAAAAAAAAAAACCAAGGGCTGCCCGGCAGGTGGGATACTTGATGATGTCATCTCCGGTTGTCATGACCCTCGCACCAGCAAACAGCCTACTTTATTTATTATACAACTTATATACTTGATAATTTGAGAGGATGCAAATTATTGACCCGTGGATGGAATAAATTAGGGTTAGACCGACACATTGATACTGTGTTTCAAGTTTTCCCTCCCTAAAATTTACTACTTAATCGTGAGCTGAGTTCAAATTAAAAAGAAATATCATCTAAGATTTTGGATTACTTGTGGGACCTCTGGGATGGGATTCAACTATCCATTCCATTCGGAATTACCCTTGTATTTAGATAAGTGATTATGCAAAACTTTAAGCCATGCTGAACCTTAGGTAGGCCCTTTAAAGCTATTTTAGATAATCTATATATATATATATATATTTAATTTCTTTCAAATAATATACTTCTTAAATCTCTAGTTAAGATGATTTTTTCAAACCTTGCCTAAATAAATTGTGCCAAGTTCCGTAAATGTTTTAGATTTAATTAATCTATGCACCACGTTACGTTGGATCTCAAATAAACTATTACTATGCACTGCGTTTTCGGTGCAAACGCCTGCGTTGAATCATATCCAACGAATGTCGTTTATCTACTTTATTCAATATTAATAAATTTATCTTATTTTTTAAGGCTAACTAAAGTTGGAATTCAGTTGAACTGTGTGTTAACAACCAAGGCATAGGTCCAGCAAGCAGAGCATAGGGGATAGTTGCTATGCATTACTAGCCATTCATGCACTTGGGAAAGTCATTTCCTATTTTGACGAGTCTTCTTGTTAATTTCTAAAGTTGGTTGTTGCTCTTCTTCTATGAAAAATGTGTCTGGGTGCCCGTTGATTGGTGGGTGCTGGCCCAGATCCACCTCTCCCTAGTTTGAATTGCGCATGACTCATCCGCGTAGAATCCCGTGATGGGAGAAATTCAAATGGTCATAAATGTACACTGCGTGAGCAGAGAAAAGAAATAACAATACCAAAATACTTTTGTATCCTTTAAACACGCGATAAAACAAATTAACAAATGTCAAATACCCTTTCATTTTTTAAGAACTAGGTTTAGGTTTTGCTAATTTCATCCATTGCAAGGTAATAGCTCAATTAACGAAAGAGGTAATTTAAAAATCAACAAAACCCGGAGACTGGAAGTGTAGACCTTTGCAAACCAAAGAGTATGTTACAGTTTTGGACCATCAGTGAAGCGGGCAAAAATGCTGAAATATATAGAAAGCAATGATGGGGCGGATTTTCTAAGTCGCCATCCATGTCGTGACCACCCACGTAGCCTCCTTTATTGCCCTAAAAATAGTGCCGCGTGTACGGCGGAGATTCTAGGATCGAGATGCAAAACCAGTGTGCTCTAGTGGTGGGGTCATGGCAATTATTCTAGGCTTTATCGGTCGCTTGTGATCCATTCAACGTCTGCATCCCTCTCCCTTGGAACAAATGACACTTGACAGGAACTGATGGAAATTGTAAGCCGCCTTCAGAGAATAATCTACCTGCTGCTGATCCTCGCCATACATGTGGCTGCCTAAATCCATCTGGGTTTTCCGTTGACTTTAACCATTCCCAAACGACCTTTCCCGTAATTAATGAAAAAAAAAAACAATAGGAAGTTCTTATCCTAATTGTCGTACTACCTTTTTCATCCACGTACTGCTGATAAACATATGTTAGAATATGTTCAGACGGATGCAACTCAAATTTTCAGTCAATTATCCCTACATTGACTTAGAAATTTATGAATTTTAGGGTCTTTTGAGAGAGGGTGCAGTCTAGAAAGGGTGTACAATTAAAAAAGTATATTTGAAATGATTTCTAAGCCACCTTTAGTGTTTAAAAAATATATTCATCCAATAATTTCAATGGCTGAGCAGGAGAGCCTTCCACGCTTGCAATTTCAAAGCTAGATTCGTTGCCGTTTTTCCAATACATGCAGCCTGTTCTGACCGGAGGCCAGTTCCTGGTCAAACAAACGCTATTCGACTACTTATTTCACTTTCCTACACTCGAATAATCGACTATACAGAAGAATCTTCACTTTTCACTTTCTAATTCAAAAGGAGAAATACACCGATGTTAGCGTAAACAATAGCAAACGAGTTCCGTAGGCCATGAGATGAGATTAGCACCCTCCCGCGTATCGACATTGACCATATCAGAGTAATCTTGGGGCAGTAGCAAGTGGGTGAGGGTGCCATGGGAGGACCGCTACCATTGAGTTTTGAATATTACTACTATATGGATAGAAAACAAATACAATTATAAGAAAACTTTCAAATAAGTCTAAAATATTGAGAATTGTAAGGATTTTCTAGAAACTATGGTTGTTAGATAAATGCCAAGTGATATGGTCTTAATAGTATATATTTTCATGCATAAAAAGCATTATGATTCAATAGGAGCATAGTTTTGACCAAGCAATTTATTAAATTACCGGAATTTTTTAGTTTCCTAATGCTCCATGCTTTTTTCTCTTTTTTGTTCTTATGTCTGTTGCTTGCTTTGTATTAAGCATGCATTGGGAACGGAATCTGGCCAATGTTGTTAGCATGTTAAAATAGCATGACTTAAAAATTGTTGGCAAAACATAAGATAAGATTGTTAGAGTATGATGACCCAAATTCTGTCTGGTTTGACTTGAAGAGCTCACAATACCACGAATATAAATTTTTCATGAAAATATGTGATGATAGCATAGGGATCTGGCCATGGCTTTGCCTATTTATATAATGTATTTTGCTAGGGTGGAGTATGCAGTCAATTTAGCAGTAGTCTAGCTCTCTCTCTCTCTCTCTCTTTTCTTTTTTTGTTGTACTTATTTTTGAGATAATAAATTTTTTCCTCCATTGCTCATGTTTTTTCCCTAAATTTAGATTTTTCTACATAAATTTGTGTGTTATTATTATGTTTTTTGTTGTCCATCATATTCTTTTTCTTTACAAAAATGAAATAAATAATTTTTAAAAAAGATGTACTGATAATAGAAAAGGTAGATTTACTTGTAGAAAAAGTGAAATTGGCTACGATAAATATATAAATAAATGTGCCATCAGCAGCAGTGGAATTTCACCTGTCCAAATAAGCCCTCAATTTGCTTTTTCTCTTTTCACCAGTGAGCAGGCTGTGAACACTTTAAGCTTTAAGAAGTATTGATGCTGTGTAAAAGCCGTTAACAGCCAAAACAACTTGGAACTTCTCCAGTTGGCCACTCAATCGGCCGTTGACACGGGCCACGAGCCTTTTTGGTTGGCCACATCTAATTAGGAAAGCAAACAGGCGCAGGAATCCCCATATTTGGACGATAACGTTGCTTGCATGGATCGCACCAGGCAAGTGCCCAATCTTTATGTTGTCATTTTTCCTCAAAGCGCATGCATGGATAGCTTAGATTATCTTCAGCCCATGAAAGGACATTTTCATCTTCACATCCATTTCTATAAAAAGGAGTGAGCGATGGTTCATTAGTATACCATAGCGAACCAGACTAGTAGTTGCTGCCGAATGGATAATGAACACACCTTCCAAATGGGGTCGTAGAATTCATCTCAAAATAGGTCGCTCAATTAGGAAGTCGATTGTCACATTTATAACTCCCTATCAGCCATTCTGGCCTAATTAATATGGAACCAAAGTCAATTAAGGCTAGCAGGCCATAATTACATTGGTATGCATAAAATTTTAAATGTGAAATATCTTATCTTAGCTAGCCATTTTGGATTGAATATGGCCTACTTAACATGGGAATATGAGGCCCAGTATACATTTATAACTCTTCACTCTATACGAAGTTCTTTACCACATGAGATTTCTTTTCCCATTAACAAGCCATTCGGTCTTGCAACCGATTCACCCCCAAGCTAATGTAGCTATCATAAAGGCATTCAATCAAACCAATCCTGCATGATTTGCCACTGAACAAAAAAACAATGTCTGGTTCAAATCATGGCAAGCAGAAAGTGTTATGGTGACGCCATGGGGACGTGCAATGAATGTCTTCATGTCTACTGTACATCCCATCATGCATGATTGATACAAGAAGATAATGTAGATTAAACTGCCCCGGCCCACGCATAGCCTCTCTTTTAACCATTTTGAAGAAAGGTGGGGGAGTCATTGTGAAGTAGCATGGCTAGAAATAGTGGGCCAGGTGTTTATCTCCACGTTAGCCCAAAGCGTAGGACCCAAATTACAAGTTGGAGCATAGTTCGAAAATCTAGACGGAAGTTGCCTGCACATGAAGTTGAACAACTACAGAGTTCCTTAGAACTGATCAGTCAATGGACGTCATTTTCCCGATTGAAGTCATGAAGTACTGCATTCAGATTGGGCTTTGTTTCTCTGCTGGTTGGATGGTTCGGCCGAGGACTAGAGCTGGAATCGGTGGAATGTGCATTCTAACAAATGCTTGCTTAGGGATCCGTGCATTCATGGGCATGACGGTGGAGCACTCGGTAGACAATGGTGGGGAACAACGGAAGGTTGGGCCAGATTCATTTTTTACCACTCAATGAGAAGAAGGTGGTGAGTCAATTGCAGCTGCAGTATGTCTTGGAAGTAGTGGGCCATGAGTGTATATCCATCAGCCCAGCTGTCTGACACATTTCAAGGCCTGAATCTCACAACCGCCGATGTCGGCATGTGAAATTGGATGAAAGTAGTTGAGAACTTGCAATTTGTTGGGTATCAGCTGGACTGGTAGTAAATGACTAAATGTTTTAAGCAAAGCTGTTCAACATCTGGCCTAAAACTTTCTATTGCGGCAGAGGGCTTGATCGGTCAGCCGGTTGGGCTTCTGATTTGGTCTAATTTTAACCGATACAGTCTGATAATTCGCGGGGAAGAGTTGGATCTGATGGCGTCCATGTGAGCAGACAGCTCACAATTTTTGCAGCAAGGTGTTTCACAGCAAGCAATTCAATGTCTGTTGGCGACAATCAATTTTGGCTATCCGGCCATGCTTTTTGAATACATTGGCAATTTAAGCTAGGCAGTTAATGCAATCCTAATTGATGTATTCAACCAGTCTAGGTGTAAGGTTTAACAAAGCTGCAAGTGCATGTGGAGCTCTTTACGCATCTAGAATAGAAGATATTTACAGATTGCAACCCCCCAGTCTCTTGCATATGGCAAAGCTTTGATTCCAGACGCCAATCTACGTGGAGGAATTAAATGGTATCCATTTCTTTTGTGCAAAAAACATGGGAAAGTTTCAGTTACAACACCATGAATGAATACCTCTGTTATAAAATGAACACGTGATTTTTTCCCCCCCTCAATTTGTGCGCAGGGGCCATGCTAATATTCCAATTTTATCCGAGGTCTTCAAAAGAGACATGCAATTCTGAAAACGAATATTATAAAGTTAAAACATATCCGTCGCGCATCAACATGGGAATGTGTGGATGCCTTTCCACCTCACACCTGCAGAAGAGACAAAACATCCATCTCCACATGTTGTGTAATCTCTCTACCATGTGGGGATAACTAATGAAGTAAGAATTGACCCTTCGGGAGCTTCAACAGAACACTTGAAAGAATAATAGTTAGTAGCCCCATTTCTACTCGTTTATTCCCATATGTGGCCTGCATGCTCTAATCGATGGAGAGTGAAAGCATTTGTCTTCTTTGGTTGTTACAGAGCACTGAGCCCTAACTCCGCACAATTCTCTGAATTAAGATTTTCAACCCAATGTACACAACAACATACGAAGAAGTGCTACTATCAGCAGACCCCTTCAAAATGGTTAGTACAAATGTCACAACCATATTACAGTGATAATGGAGGGGAGCAACAACTCATGCCTACCTAACTAGAAAGTATTATGGGGTAGTTCAGTGTACACTGCATTCCAAAGGTTTATTTTACTCATTCAATGCCAGCCCGCACCTAAAAGCAGGGCTAGTCCACACTAGCATCGAAATGTCGATGACAACCAAAAGTGTATGTTGATGCAGGTTTCGTACCCAAAATGAAATAAATAAGGAGGCCTAATTGCGGCTCTTTGCTCTCTATTCTCAGTAGTGGTGCTTTATCCAATTGGACCTAATAAAGTGAAGAGTCAACTTGCCAAATTGATATCAATTCAGATCGAGAAAGACTAAGGTGAGATTAGTTCCTCACCTGTTAGATGAATAGCCCAACTGCTGCAAGTGAGTGTGGCTTATAAACGACCACAGATTGAAAATCACTCCATAAAGAAAAGGTTCTAAGCCTACCCCGTGGCAGATGGTGATTTGCTACTCACCTTCTAGGTGAGGATGATATCTCACCCAGAGCCTACCTCGTTGCGATGACCATGGCTACCTTGGTTCACTTCACGCTGTGTACTCAAATGCAACTTGCCAGATGAAATTCTCCTCACAGGATGCCTGTAAACTCTTACTTGAGGATCCATGCATTCAAGAACATGAAGGTGGATGGAATGCAACTTGAATTGCCCCTGTCAAGTACAATCCTCCTAACAGCGATGCCAACAAAGGCTTACTTGGGGATCCATGCATTCGTGGGCACAAAGGTGGATGGATAGATGTTGGTATAAAATTATAAACATGAGAATGAGCCCCTTAATTTAGTCATTTTGAGGTAGATCTAGCGCCTTATTATGGCATTCAGGAGACCCATTTCCACATAATTCTGTAGAAACCACGTTTCCAGCTGTTGCGGGATTCTTTTTCAAAGCAACAAGCTGGTGGATTTTGGTGAGCTAACGGTGGCCAAACTGATTCACTCCCTAGCTAATTGAGTTACCATAAAGCTATCCAATCAAACCAATCCTGCATGATTTGCCGCCAAACTAAAAACAGTAGCTGGAAGCGATCATGGCCCAGAGCAAGCGCACGATGATCCATGGGAGCTTGCACCGGATCTCGCATGTCTGCTGCACATCCCATCATACACGATTCATATGTTTTCTCAAGGAAAAGATAATGCCGATTATAGTGCGACGAGCAACAACCTATGGTGGGGTTATCCTCATTTTTCACCATTTGGTCAAAAGATGTGGAGTCATTGTCGATGCTGCATTAGCTGGAATGTTGTCCATGCACGTCCACCAAAGCCCAGACTGCAAGTTGAAGCATTGCTTGAAAATCTTATGCCCACGCAGCTGGTATGATAGTCGCGTATGGGGAGTCGGACTAAACAATCAGCATGTGTTAGTGAAGTCGTCATTTTTGTATAGAATCTCACAGTCGGGATCCCCTGATGCCGCGCATCAGACATTTAACTGATGCTGCCAATGACAATAAGCCACGTCATCTAAAAGCAGGTCTTGCTGTTCCACGTCTCATACGCATGTTGTAAATGACGTGACTTATTTTCATTGGCTGCACCAGTAAAATACCGATGCGCGGCGGCATCAGGGGATCCGGACTCATAATCTCAAGACCCACTCTCTTCTTATCCATGTGACATTCGGGCGACGCCCTTGGCACTATTGGACCACCCTGTTTACTCTTTTTAGGGTCCTTGGCATAGATCATCCACCCTCCCCATGGCTTAGCTCAACTATGGGAGCTTGACATGACATTGGATTGAAAATCTCACTTCAAAATATACACAGTGTTTAGCCGAACTTACGAAAGGAGCTTATAAGTGCATTTCGACCGATAAGCCAAAAGGTTCAGCTAAGGTGCCTTTCTGCTTATTAAATTTTCATTTTCTAAATGATATCTACAAATATGTTTAATTCCCAAAATAGCCTAACTTCTGGATTTAGATTTAGGCATCCACGTTACGTCCAATTGTTCTAATATAGATTTATGTATCCAATGCATTCATGGACATCAAGGTGGAGCACTAGGTGGATAATGGTGGGGGACAATGTAAGGTAGGGTCGTATTCATTTTTCACCACTTACGAGGGGTTGGTGAGTCATTGTAGCTGCAGCATGTCCTGGAAATAGTGGGCCATGAGAGATCTCCACCAAGTCCAGTTGTGGGATGCATTTCGTGCCAGAGCATGGGATGAACGTATCAATGGCTGACTGATGCACATGAAATCGGACGATTAACTAGACAATTTGCAATTCGATGCGCATCCATTGGGTCGATAGTAAATGATTTCAGTAATGCATTTCAAATTTAGGGCTAAACTTTTCTATTGTGATGGCTTGCTCTATTGACTGATCAGGAGGTTGGGCTTTGGATTTGCGCTATTTTTTTAACTGGTAAATATCTGATAATTCACGAAGAAGAGTTGGATCTGAAAGATCTTCATCTGAGCAGACAACAAACAATCGCTACAGCATGTTGTTTCATAGAAAGCAATTCAATCAGTGTCAATCGTTTCTGGCCAGCCATTCGTTTTGAATACAGCGGCAATCTATAGCAGACAACATGGAGCCATTATTGGTGATGAGCAATTAATCGGGTTGGGCTGCTATGAGCAAGCCAATTTGCTCATTTAATCAGGCCAACTCGCCCCTAAATGAGGCTGAGACGTGGTTGCAAGCTGGGATGAGTTGCCTCAATGGCCATGTCTTTTAACCAGTCAAGGGATCAAAAGAGTCTACATTCAATGTAGATTTCTGTGATTAACTGCTGGGAAGAGAAAAGATGGTTCTGAGGAGCAAAAATATTTGGTCTATTTCTCAACCTGTGCCAATTAACTTCGCATTGTTATTCCATTTTAAGCTCATTTTTCCGACGAGACATTTAGATAAATTTATTGAAATGTTATAATGTAATAACACTGCCGATGCATGTTGGAAAATCCATCGAAGTTTTTATGTATATAGAGAGATTTCCAATCTGTATTGTCAGGTCAAGTCTAGCTCTTGGAGCATGAGAAAATCACAGTTCTAAAGGTGAAACAGAGCCAGGTCTGAAGCTGGACAAAAACCAACTGGGAATGCATCTCTACCAATTATGGTTTCAAGTAGAATGCTAATGAGCATCAATATGCAGCTTAACAATCAAGTTGGTGTCAGATATTGTTGGAGAAAATTCACGTTCGTGTCAGATAATGTTTGAAAGAATTCGTATATAAAAGGCTTTTGTCCTGAACGATGAAGGGGACTGTTTTCCTCTCTCTAGCTGTGGAAAATAATTTGGACCATTTCTTGATTTGTGCGTGTCATCCTTACACCAGGGCCATGCTAATCTTCTCTGTATCTTCCAATTTTATCAGATGTCTCCGTAGAGATGAATATGGTAAGCTAAAAGAATATTATGAAGTTACAATATTTTCGAAGAGCCTCGATGTGGGAATGTGAACAAGCCTTTCCACCCATACTCAGAAAACACATATCCATTGCAGCATGTTACAGGCCTCCAATCTCTCTACCATAGGAAATGCTTTGCGAACTGACACAGCAAGACACTAGGCTATTGCGCAATTACGTACATCACAGAATTCCCTGAAACACAAAGGGTTGGACACTTATTTCTACCCTTTATTCTCACATCTGGCCTATCTTGTTTTTTGAGTCCATGGAAGATAGCAAGCATTGTGGGCTCAAACAAGTTTCCTGTGGCACTAGTTCCAATTTATTTCCTTTCAGTTTCAACCCAGCACCCACAACAACATATGAAAGGAAGAAGACAGTAAAGCTAGCAGGAAGGGAAAACAGATTTTACGGATTTCACAGCCATAGTGTTATTGTAATGCACTCACCAAAACCTAAAGGATAATGATTCTTTCAATGCCTTCACCTGAAAGCAAGGTGACTCTGCACTGCAGGAGCGTTGCTCAGTTGATAGCCACAAAACGTGTGCGGATCCAAGTTTCAAACCCAGGGAATGTCATAACCAGGATGAAATAAATAAGAAAGAGGTTGAATTGAGCCTACTCAGGCTCATGAAAGGCATTCAGAGAAGAAAAGGATGCAATCTGGGTGTAAATTAGAAGAAAAGACCATTTCTCGATTTATTTGCGTCATCCTTGGCGCAGGGGCATGCTAATCTTCTTTGTATCGTTACAATTTTATTGGAAGTTTTCCAAGAAAAGCTTATTAATAGTTGGAAGAATATTATGAAGAGGAAAATTTCCATCGAGCTTCGATGTGGGAATGCATGCATGCAGTTCTATCTCCAACCATATAGGTCAACCGTGACAGATTGCAGGGATACGACCTCTAGCATGTTGGAACTGCCTTTGCAAACTAATGCAGCTGATTTATATCTAACTTTGGCGATTGCTGGTTTGGATTGCCTGTACCAATAAAAAAGAATGATATGCTAAATCACCAATTTTGTTCCAACAAACAAGCTTCAACCAATCACAAATTCTGTTTTATCGAAGTAATCCATCTCATGACAAAGGCAATGGGGGAAGTAGGTAACATGACTAGGATCTGAACATTGACAACACCCCTCACACACAAGAATGCATTCCTGTCAATGGTTCTAACGAGTGCCATTGGCCATTACAATGTGCATCCAAAATCAAGGCTAATATATTGGTGGAGAAGTAATTGATATTGAAGAGTAAAAGGTCTTAGGAAGGAGAATGGGTGCTATTTGCCTTTCTAGGAGCTCTGTTTTTGGGTTGGCCCCATCTGCTTTTGGTACCTGGTCTCATACTTGCAGTCTCTTCACCTAGTCCTACGCTTGTTTCCTTGTCCAATACTTACAATCTTTTCACCTGGTCTAATATTTAACAATCTATTCACGTAGCCTTACACTTGTGGACTTTTGGACCCTTTTTTAACACTTCCGTCATGATGGAACTCCATCTCAAATCTGGCTCCAGGATGAAAGAAAGGTGGGAAAGGAGAAAAACAGAAAAAAAACTTTGGCCATTCAAGAGCCATGCTAATCTTCTCTGTATCCTTTCAATTTTATCATATGTTTTGGGAAAATATTTTTAAAGTAAGATCATTTCCATTGTGTGTTTAAGTGGGGATGCATGCAAGCCTACTCATCTCAAATCCATCCATGATACAGCCCATCCATTGCACCAGCTTGCAGACGTCCATTATCTCCATCATTTGGCAAACACCTTTGCAGACTGATGCAATAAAGGCGATTGAAGCGTTAGTTATATCACAAAAAGCACTGAAACACCATTATTGTTGGCCAATTTCGACTCATTTATTCTTACATCTGGCTTACCATGCTTTGAGCCTACGCCAGAGTCCAAGCATTACATCCTCTCTAATTAGCATCCTTTGGCAGTGGTTCCCAACATACCGCCCAATTAGACTTCTTTGCCTCATTTAGTTGTAGTTACAGATGGCATAGAATCCAATCTGCACTATTTTGGGAATTATGAGCAACCCAACATCCACAACACAGCATACATAATAAAAAATGCTACTACAATGCAGACCAATCAAATGGATTTTATAAATTTCACAACCATAACTTTAATGATACCACCTGGAAGCAGCAACTAAGAACCTCCCAACTTGTAGTTATGGAACTGTGCAAAATACAGCCACAAAAAGGGACTAATCACCTAAAAGTAGCTTTGGCAGCAAAGTTGGGTCATGAGCGTTTGTCCAGCGAAGCCATGTTTTGGGGTCCATTGCAAGTTGGGGCATGACCTGAAAATGTCAATGACTGATGCCGACAGACGAAATTGGACAGAGAACCATGCATAACTGGCAATCTGATGGGCATCTGCTGGACTGAACAGTAAATGCAATAAGTGATGCATTTCTGAACTGGTAACTAGTTGGGTAAAGATTCAGGCCAATTTTAATTAAACGATGTCTGACAATTCCCGGGAAGAGCTGGGTACCATCGCATTCGTTTAAGCAGACAACTCAGCAATGCAACATCAATGCGTTTCACAGCAAGTCAATGTCCGTGGGTACTGATCAATGCTGGCCAGCCTGATTTTGTTTGGTTGAAACAGTAGATCTTGGACCAATGGCTTGAATATATAGATGGATAATACCTGAACATGCATCTATCTTTAGTAGTTGCTAAGGTGATTATAACGCCACACTAGGATGCAAATTAGTTTCCGTAACATAAATTTTTTGACTATTGCGAGAATTCTCGTGTATCAAGTCTAATATATGGCGGTAATCTGATTGATGATGGAAAGTAAAAGGCCTCAAAAGATGAGAAGTTCTACCTTTATTTTGTGCTTCACACAATCCTGACGCAGAATTACAAAGAACTTATTCATAACCCATCTGATGGAAGTACACCACCTGAGATGGTGTGGTCCTCTTTTTGGTCATTCTCGCAATTCCTACGCGATAGAAACCTTGTTGCAATCTGGCTCAAGGACCACGGAAAGGTATAAAAGTACAAGGCACCATTCTCATGACTCATATGGGGAATCTCCGGCCAAAATCATGCTCCAAGACCATGGACATGTGGGAAAGGATAAAGGAGGTTAAAATATTTCAACCATTTCTTAATTTGTGCATCCCATCCTTGCACATAGGTCTTGCTGTTGCTAATCTTTCTTTATCATTGCAATTTTATTCAATGTCTAAAACCAGGGAACGAACCACTACTGGTGGCCCATCTCTATCCCTCTACTCTCTCATCTGGCCACCTTATTTAAAAGTCTTCTGCAAGCAGGTGGACCATTTGTTACAACAAACATAAAAAAGGAACAAATGCCACTGTTAGCAGGTGGACCATTTTCCAAATTTCACAACAACAGTATGAGGATAACACATGGAGGCAGCAATCTCAGTCCACCCAAGCAGTTAAGAATAGTGTGCACATCAATGCACACGAGTCTACTAGCAGCACCAGTCTCCAGTAATATAACTTGGAAAACAACAAAAATGCGTGTCGATCAAGGTTGCCTACCCAGCCAATGTTATACATAAAAAGCATAAACACAGGGAACAAACAAAAAAACAAAAAAGATTAAAAAAAAAAAAAAGGTGCAGGCTCAATTGTGCTTAGTCCCTCTCACTGGTGAGAGCGATGCTACAAAATCCAATCGGACGTCATCAAGTAACCAGCGAAGTAGACAAAATTACACCCAATCCAAATGAATATATCAAGGATAAATGAATGCATTGCAAAATCTAGAGCAATTTTGTACAACTTAAAATGCAAATAGAGTGGGATGAGATAAGTTCCCCTGCCGGATAAAATCGTTCTGCAATTGGAACATAATGATAATAGACCAAAGCTGAAATCAGTGAATTGTTAATCAGTCAAGAGGGAACAGCTGCACTAAATTTTTAAGTAGGGCCCAAAGCAGTCTTAAGAGTTAAGATATAAGATCAGCCACGTTAGTTGATTTTCTCTTCTCAAGGTTTGGTAATGTAGCAGGAATGCCCATGTTCCAGCAATGGGGAATCATGCAGAAGCATTTCTAGAACTCCATGCTTTGGATTGTTTACTGTATCTTCCCGGCACTATTAACCATTACATGTGCCACCAATGGGAAAATCATGGACAAGCATTTCTAGAACTCCACGCTTTGGATTGTTTACTGTATCCCATGAACTATTAATCATTTACATGTTGGCTTTCCTTTCCCATCTCTCTTTTGTATCAAGCCTGCAAGAAGAAAAGACCAGAAACTCACTATGCATCATCCATGGAGGGAGGGAGGGAGAGAGAGAGAGAGAGAGAGAGAGAGAGAGAGAGAGAGAGAGAGAGAGAGAGAGAGAGATGAAAAGTGACTTCATGCTTTATTGCTTTTTATTGGCCCAGGTAGATAACACCAATAAGGATTACATTATCCCTAAAATGTGTGGTAGACTCATGGTACAAGTGGAGTCAACAGTTCAAAGATCCAGGTCATTTGTCTGATGCTACATTCCATGGAAAAAGAGTAACCTCAAAAGACGAATTAAATTCATATTTGACAATCATCGGCCTTTGTACATTTAACTGTGGCACATTCCAGCATGCATAAAATAGATGGGCAAACCACAAAATCAAGGACAGTCCCGTGGCAAGATTCATCTATTATAGGTCCTAGGATACAAGATGAGATGGTCTAGAGAGTTGAACCATCAGCATACTTCCTTACCCTGCCAAGAGCACTACCTCTCTCCACTCTCTTCTTGTTTCAAGATAGATGAAGATTTGGTTTCTTTGGTTCCCTTTTTTTGCTCTTCCTTTTCCCCCATATTGGTTTGTATCATTCAAATAGCAGAAGTACACAAGATCTCAACTATTCGTATCACCTTCTTCCCATCATGTATATTCAACACCCAAATAGAGCCCCGATTTTGGCAATCCTAGTTATTAGACATGCGAACTTCTGCCAATAGATAGTCATGAGAAGTTGGCAACCGGCCTATATTAGTCGGTCAAAATGCAGTCAACTTGGGTTGTTAACTCAGTTAGGCACAACCAATGAATACTCCTGATCTTTTACACTCCTGCCACAATCCAAATACAAGTTGTGCCGGTAAACAAAGAAAAAGGGAATCAAGCCACCCTCATGCATTATGGCAGCTTCTGACAGCGAATAACACAAATGGAAGCACAAACTTATTCATGCAAACACAATGCATATGCACACATCTGCGGTAGCATCAATCTTGCATCTGGTTAGATTTGTAACCATTTTGGTCATAGAAAATGAAAATAATTCACTGGAGAAAATGAATTGTGTGAAAAAAAGAATACCCCCAATATAACTTCTTCTGCTTCTTTCGGACAGATGATGGTGCTACTTCATCCTTCTGCAAGAAATCTGTCTCCTATTTCACTCAAAACCATTGAAACCTCATTAATAACTACAACAGGACTATAGAAAACGTAACAGCCACCAAGAAAGGGAACATAGATAGCTGAGGGCACCAGAATCATATCATTCTATCAAGCAAAAAAGCAATAATATAAAGCAAGGATGTAGCAATATGTGGAATTTTTGGTGTAAGAGCCCTTATTATTTCAGTGAAGTGTATCATGACAATGACTTGGCTAAGAGAACCACCAGAACCACTTGTAACCGTACAAACAGAACCAAATACACTGGAAAAACTCTTAAGCCTAAGCACCATGTAGTAACCCATAGGACTCTGGTAAAGTTTCAAGGCACAGAAGAGCACCTTGCAAAAGCTCTAGACTCTTGCAAGTTGAAACCTCTCGACTCCACAGATGGCTAAGGGGAGAGGCCAATCACCATCTGCTATATCTTAGGCTTTTTGATAAACAAGGACACTCCTGAAAAAGGTCTCAAAGAAAAAAAGGGTCTTGATAGTTTGACACATGGGAGGCTCAATTGGCTTCTCGCTCATATGGGGAGGTAACGGATCTGGGGGGTCCCATCTGTGTGCAACAACAGCCAAGAACAAACTAAAACAGGCCAAGAGGCCGTGCATCCAAGTAAAAGGATGGATTGTTACAAAATATCTAACTTCAACAAATATAGATGGTTCCCTCATGACCCAGAATAATATCTAGGTCATGGAACATTAGAGTGTGGGCTCACTGAAAAATAACACATGGACCAGCCTGAGGCATGCTGATGAATGGGACTCGATTCTACAGCCAGGTACCCTCAGCAGATCCTAGGAAACTTCTCCATACTACTGGCTTTTTCTTTTTCTTCTTCCTTATTTTTTTCAATGTGTTTTTGTATGCAAAGAATACAAGCTAGTAATTCAAGGCTCTCAACCACCAAATCTCATCAGCAAAAAATAAAAGGACCCAAATAATTTGCTATTGTATTAACTCCAAATAAAGGACAGGTGGTGGAAGTATGGAATTTTAATAAAGTTTGCAAGAATTATTTAATATATATTGATGCTGAAGATCAAGTCAATAATAATAATAATAATAATAATAATAAATAAATAAATCTAAGAAATCTTTGCATTTACCTTAACTATCAAAGAAGTTGACTCCAATGTAGAAAAACTTGGGTTTTCTGTCATGACAGCACTTTGATCTTTGTCATCACTGATGCTGAGCTCTTTATTACAATCTTTTCCCACACCACTTGCACACCCTACAATGATCTTCCATAAGTTAACGCAGCACTTTGCTATCTATATTGCAATCAGTGTCCACACTCCACTAGAATTAATATCTAGATTGTTGCTTCTGCATGGTATGTAATTACATGATTTCATTTTCCTGCAAAACAATGAAAGCTTCCTCGAGGAAAACTTTTCCTTCTAATATTAAAGATTTCTAGATTTTTGCTAAAAAAACAAAAACCCTTTACCAACATTTTTTGTATATAGAATGCAGGATGAATATAGAAACAGCATGTTTCAGGTCAGACCTGCAATGTAGTAGGCGTTAATTCTATTCCCATTATTACTGGAACCTGATTCTTTCACAGCACCGGTCACATAACCACCAGATAACCATCTTTTCTCTAAGAAATCACATCAAAGGATGACAGAATTCATAATAGAAATGGTTAAAGGACCAATAAAAGAAATTTACCTTTTGAATTCTTTTGATTGTTTGACAAGAAAACAAATTAGAGCATGCCAGAAATCATAGAAGAAATAGTAATAAGGCCAAGAGAAGAAATTTACCTTTTAAATTCCTTTGATTGTTTGACTTCTGTTTTATCTGTAAACGTCTTTTTCTTAGCTCCTACAATGAAAGAAAAACAGTGATTATGTGTACCAGTTTCCCTACAAGAAAAATGCTGGGAAAAGAAAAAGAAAAAGAAAAAAAAAACCATAAGTGATATGCTGTCTATGAAATACACCTAGCAACAAGAACAGGGAAATGGTCCATTTTCTCTTATCTAGTAAACCATGAAAATGGCAATTTGGAAAATGTTTTCCTACTTCTTAATGATATAAAATGCAACCAACTAATATGGAATTTTTTTTCTTACCAGCTAAGGAAAAAAAAAAATTGCTGAATCCCACTTGAAAGGGGCTACATCTCCCATTGTATGATCAGATAATCATGGCAATAGGTGAAAATGTCAATAACACGGTGAAGATTTTACACAAATCAACCGCATGGGCAGAATCATTCAATTCAGGAGATCCTTGTCTTCCGCATATCTACAGATACCAATACCGTGAACTTAATCTATAAATGGGAAAATACCCCTTGCAGAGGCAAATACCTTACAAAGCCTATTACCCTATGCTTTACTTTCTTTACCTCACTCAAACTGGAGCTTGGAGATCTATTTTAAAATAAGAGTACAAGATTGGATCCTTGTACCTATTTTGGAATTTCTATTTCATCATTTCCGTGGAGCGGACCTTGCTAAACTGTAGTTCATTCATGCATGCCCAATTGAATTCAAGCAATGTTGAGGAAATGAGTCAAAGAAAGAAATAAAGAAATGGTAGAAGAAGAGAATGAGAGAAAAGTGAAGGACGCTATTATTTATTCCTTATTAGATGAGTTGGTTTGACTTCCATCAGAATGAAATATGCCATTCCATCATTTGATTAGGTGACCATTCTGTTCCAATGGTCAGAACCACTCTATCCAGAATATGTTCTTCTCTGTTATGCACCTACAGGAGAACTTAATTCATAAATGAGAAAAACCTCATTTTTAGGCATATCTCGAACCCTTGCTATACATGCTTCATAACTCGCTTTTCTCGTCCAGAATTTGAAATGCACTAGAAATCTGTTTTGACCTCAACAACAAGATCGAAGCCCTAGTATTGTACATAATGTCAGAATCGGTTCAATCTGTTTCTAGTTCATCTCTCGCCAAAACATAAAATGGCGCTGTTGACTGATGAGAGACCTTCGTCAATTCACACAATCTTAATATCTTAAACAGGAGGAAATACAAAAGAAGAAGAGCAAGGCGGGTCGTGAAGAACGTTGTTTTATATTCATTACACGAGGGGTTTGTCTGATTTCAATTGCTTATTTAGGAAAAAAATAAAATTTCAAGTCAATTCGATTGCTTGCTGCCAAAACAAGCCCTTTTCTATGACAAATGGATTGTAAATAAAACGAAGAAAAAGAACCGAGAAAGAGGAATTGGGTGGGAGAGTACCAGAAGCTTTTTGATTTGCTCCTGAGAAACGGAGGAGGACTTGAAGTTAGGCCGCAGAGCTGGACTCGCCGCCAACGCTTCTTCTCTCCTTCGATTCTCTTCTTCCATGTTCTCTCTCACCCCGCCGATTCCACTCCAACAACAAACGAAGAACCTACTCCCCTAAGCCCACCGTGTTTCTCGATTATATGCTCCGCTGCATATGAAGCCTGATACGCAGGCACCCAGAGACTCCGTCCACCGGCGATACTTTAAAAAGGCATACACCGTGCAAGACCAGTTTGCGTAAAAATCCATGATCCGATTACGAGGAATAGGATGTCCTTTTCATCGTGACCGTTCAATTCATGTTCACCACTTCATATTCAGACGATCAGATAGCATGGTTATTAATTACGCTCCAGCTGATATTTTATACGGCTCTAAAAGCAATTTTGGAAAACTCTATACGGCGTATAATCATGAAATCATTTTTCTATGATGGGTATCGAATCCAATACCCCACTTTGCCGTCCCCGTTAACCACTCCGTCCAAAAGCTCACCTCCCAAACTTCCCAAAATCGGCGTTCTGCATCCCTATGGGCAAATTAGAAAAGCCCCAAATTCCCTGCCACACCCACCAAACCCGACGGAGAAACAGCAGAAATCCTCATATTCTTCCCAGTTCTTAACCCAAACTATCAAATTAAGGAAAGCCCAAAACCCATTCAAAGCCAGCGGAACGGATCAGATTCACCATCATGACCTCCGCTTCTTCTTCCTCGTCTTCGATCATCGACACGCTCTTCCAACGCTCCCTCGACGATCTTATCAAATCCCTCCGCTCCCAGCTAATCCCCGAACCCAAGCAGATCGCCAAAGCCCTCGATGAGATTCGCCACGAGCTCAAATCCACCGATCTCTCCACCAAGGCCGTTGCCCTCCAGAAGCTCACCTACCTCTCCGCCCTCCATTCGGCGGACCCCGCGTTCGCCTCCTTCCCCACCATCGAGTTGCTCTCGTCGCCCCGCTTCTCCCACAAGAAAATTGCCTATCTTGCTGCTTCTCTCTCCTTCCACCCAGCCACCGATGTCCTCCTCCTTATTCCTAATCAGCTCCGGAAGGACCTTGCCTCTCCCAACCCCTTTGAATCGAGCCTTGCCCTCGAATTCCTATCGGTTGCTGCCGCACCTGACCTCGCCCGTGAGCTCACTCCTGACATCTTCACCCTTCTTGCCAGCTCCAAAATCACACTGAGAAAGAAGGCCATTGCTGTAATTTGGAAGTTCTTCAATCTGTACCCGGATTCAGTCAGAGTCGCCTTCAAACGTTTGGTTGAAAATTTGGATCAATCCGATCCATCAACGGTCTCAGCGACAATTGGGGTCTTCTGTGAGATGACGGCAAAGGATCCCAAATCATATCTTCCACTGGCACCTGAGTTTTATCGGATTTTGGTCGACTCGAAGAACAATTGGATTTTGATCAAGGTGGTGAAGATTTTTGGGTTATTGGCACCTTTGGAGCCGAGGCTGGCCAAACGAGTTGTGGATCCAATTTGCGAGCATATGAATCGGACAGGTGCAAAGTCCTTGATGTTTGAATGTATCCGGACAGTGGTTTTGAGTCTGAGTGATTTTGAATCTGCAGTGAAACTGGCGGTTGAAAAAATTAGGGAGCTTCTAGTGGATGAAGATCCAAACCTTCGGTACCTTGGATTAAATGCTCTTTCAATTCTTAGGTCAAAACACCTGTGGGCGGTACTACAGAATAAGGAGGCGATCATCAAGTCATTGAGTGATGCAGACCCCAACATCAGGCTTGAGTCATTACGCCTAGTAATGGCAATGATGAATGAGAGTAATGTTACCGAAATTTCACAAATTTTGCTGAATTATGCACTTAAATCCGACCCTGAATTCTGTAATGAGATTCTTAGGTCCATCCTGTCAACTTGTTGCAGGAATGTGTATGAACTTGTTGTTGATTTTGATTGGTATGTTTCTATTCTTGGAGATATGGCCCGGAACCCACATTGTGCACAAGGAGAAGAGATTGAACAGCAGCTTATTGACATTGGTTTGAGGGTGAAGGATGTGAGACCAGAGCTTGTTCAGGTGGGCCGAGATCTTTTGATTGATCCTGCATTGCTGGGGAATCCATCTCTGCATAGGATACTGTCAGCAGCAGCTTGGGTTGCTGGGGAGTATGTTGAGTTGTCAAAGAACCCATTTGAGCTAATGGAAGCACTGTTGCAACCACGTACAAGCCTTTTGCCTCCATTAGTAAGAGCTGTCTATATCCAGTCTGCTTTTAAAATTCTAGTCTTTTGTTTGCATTCATACCTACTTCAGACTGAAGTCAATACATCATCATCTTCAGTGGAGTTGTTGCCAGGGATTCCCAGTGCAACTTCTGAAATCCACTCTTTAGAAGAGGATTTGAATTTGACACTTTCAAACAGATCGATGGAAGATAATGCTGCACAAGATGAATTATGTTCAACAGCCTGTTTGGACAAGGAATCTTTCACTTTGGAATCTGTTTCATACCTATTGAATTTGATCAAAATGGGGGTGAGCCCATTGTCAGGAAGTGATGAAGTAGAGATACAAGAAAGATCCCGCAATCTTCTTGGCTTGATTAATGTGCTAGAAGAAATCCCTGGTTTTTTGAATAAAAAAAGAGAGGGTTTTGAAAGTCAAGAACCAAAAGCTTCTGAAATTGTTGAAGTGTTGCATGATGTTTATTCAGAGGAGCTAGGTCCAGTGTCAGCAAATGCTCAAGAAAGGGTTTCCCTGCCTGATGGGCTTATTCTTAATGAAAACCTTGCAGAGGTGGAAACTATTTTTCCTCTTGATATTCCACAGATGAGCGTATTTTCCATTGTTGCTTGCCAACAAAAAGAGATGGAATCAGAGCCCTCAAGTGAGTCAACCTCCCTGCTGGCTCAACATCGCAAGCGGCATGGATTATATTATCTTCCTGCTGAGAAAAATGAAACTGAATCCAATGATTATCCGCCTGCTAATAATGACAATAAGTCTTTGGTTAAGGCAATCGATGCAACTGATGATCTTGTAAAGCTTTCTGAGCAATCTTTAGGTGCAAAGAAGCCTAACCGTGTGAAGCCAAGGCCCGTTGTGGTAAAGTTGGATGATGGAGATGAAGCTCTGGTTTCAGCTGCCAAACCAGTGAAGAATTTGACGGATGATTTGCTTTCAGGTGTGGTTCGCGATATCCTTCTTGGTGAGGAAAGCAAACCAAGATCATCACATCCTGAGAAGTCATTCAGCAGGAAGGGAAAGGAGACCTCATTAAATGGTGATTCTGTTACTCAGTTGAAAGACAAATCAGGTGACAAAGAAAAGCGTAGATATGGAAGCTCAAGTTCTAAAAAGAACAAAAATCAGCACCATGGCAAAGAGAAGCAGAAAAGTCATAGAGAGAGTGAGGTTGAGGAAGAAAAATATCAGAAGAGCTCACAAAAGAGTAGTCATCATCATGGTAGACGCAAGGCTCGTCACAGAGTGGATGGTAATGTTTTCCCACAAGCACCAGTAATACAAGATTTCCTACTGTAGTTGTTAATGGTTTTCAGATCTGTTTTGATTTCTCCGGGTGTTATCATTGCCAATGTACAAGAGGTGTTGACTTGATACTGAGGTCAGTTTGATACTTTTTTACTTCCCCTTTTAAAGGTTCAACCTTTTCATTTTTTGCCCTTTATTTTTTATAAGGCATATGAAATTGTTTGTAGTAGCATTAGGCCCTTACATTGCCAATGATATATGCTTTATTCAGATGGGATCGTTTCTCTAATGGAGCCATGTGGGGTGGTCCTCATGTTTGTGAAATGTTAACATTTATTTGCCTTTATTTTATTAGTTCGTTTTTCATTTTTAAAATATGATTGATATCCCATATGATGTAGGTTGGTGCTTGAATTTGAAGACTTAGTTTTAGCATGATGAAAATGTCCAACAATGAAATGATGGGATCATGGAATGGTCTATAATATTGATTGCCTTATTACATTTTGTTATTCCTTTGTGGGTCTGGCATGGGGAAATTTTTTAGCCCAATGGTGGAATTAAGAATTGATCCAGTTTTATGATGCACTTGAGGTATAATTTGAAAATGGTAATTGATCAGCAATCTGGGGGACCGAGTGCTTGAGATTTTCCAATCAGTTCTATTGCAAGGCTCTAATAACAATGTTAACATACAGTGTTTTTAACAACTTGGCAAGACATTTACCGTGCCACTTGCAATGGGATGATCTTAACTGTCTGGTTCCAACCATTGAATTTGTATGCTCGGCCATATTCATTTGACCTTGGCCGATTGCCTCCTGATAACTGCTGAGATCATCTGGTTGGTCTGACTACTGTGCCATGCTTCCAATACATTGGTTGAGCACATGTACATCATTATGAAAGGACATGATTACCAAGGCCATGCCCCATTAATTGGAAATGATAATAACAAGTGTGCCTTCAAAGCCTCACCAAACTATTGCCATTAGATCTGCCAGCTACTAAAACAAGCTTTTTTTACCATCTATTGCTGGCATGGACCACAACTAGGCCCAGGCTTGAATCATTGGGAAATTTCTCCTTGAGAGTTCTTCTTTCGTCACTTTCATTGAGATTATCTCCCAACTCTACTTATTTCTGACTTATGGGATTTCCTCATCATTGTGAATTATGGTAAAAGAATGAAGATTAAAAGAACATGCAAGGTCCTCTCGTATCAGGCAACTGTATCACCTTTACCTGAGTCACATTTTTACGGAAGCGAAACTTGACAGTATGCTTCTCAAGCCATGCTAATGCAAGTCTTTGGATGACAAACATCGCCTTATCAGCTAGGCTGATTACACTTTGTTGTGGAGCCTGATAACCCTACCAATCAACATTGACGTGGATTCTAGAATTCTAAACAGATGCGAATTCTTTGATCTTTGAGTCCTGCAAGCAGTTTGCAAACACAACAAAATCAGCTAGATTTACCTGGCTGTTTAGACTGGTACATCAAGGCCATTTGTATCTCACTTAATTTGTACTACTTAATCCATGAAAGTTCTGACTTCATCAAGTTTTATTTTTGCATTTTTACAATATAGATTAAAATTAATTAGAATTAGGAGGCTTGGAGGTGGATTGTTTCAAGGTAGTGGTGCTATGCTCATATTGTGGTGAGTTAGGCCCTGAATGGTTCAGAATGAGGATTTTTTATATTAATTGATTCTAAACATAACCCTAGATCCAATCGTTGAGCACGCAGATCAGATTTTTAACTAAAATGATTGTACATGAGCATTGTCTGCCATTCATGTTTTGGCTGGGTCTGAGTTGGATTTGCCTAATTGCAAGTCCTTTTTGAATTAAATTCTCCTGATAAGAACAAACATCCACCCCACTTGACTCTTTTGCATCATGTAACTTCTTGCAAACTATTAATCAATTATGCTTGAAGGAAGACGGAATCAGAAGTTAATCTCCGTTTCTTGTCATTTTGGTTTCAAGCCGTTTGTACATACTACATTCAGTAGAGGCACTTTTTAGGTCAAGGTTTGTTGTTGATATTCCCCCCCAGGTAAAGATAGAGTAGAGGTGCTTTCCAGGTCAAGGTTTTTTGTTGATATTTCCTCCAAGATGAAGACAGAGCCACAGTTGATGGATGAAATAATATCATTTTCAGCCATTTGGTTGGATAGAAATTGTCCGGCATTCAAAAATGAATCAACTTCTCTGGAGGCACCTTTTCTTTCTGTCAAAGGATTTTATCACTGATTTGAATGTCTTGGCTTTGGGGGTCAAAGATTGGGGATGTTATTTGTGGAGAGTTTCTGTCTTGATGACCTGTCATCTCTTCTCCCTCTAAAAATCAAGTTTTCTACCCAAAAACAGAAAAAAAAAAAAGGACCTACAACACATTTTCTTTTGGTAAGTCTTAGGTTGTAGTTAACATTAGCTGATCCACTGCCTCTCATGGTTGCAGATCATGGAATCAACAATAAAATGCAATCTTTCCCTATCTATCTGCAGGCCATCATTGGACAGGCTTTCTGATGGAGGATATTTTTTCATCAAGGATGGAGCCCACATATTGGGCCACAAAATTATCTCTAGATAGGTTTTATCTTTACTCCTTGCTGAAAGTAAATGCTGTTTGTTGGCCCCCTTTAATTCAGTGCCATATGACACTGACCATTGATTGTTTCTGGAGTAGTGGTAACAGCTGATCCTAAATGTTTGAGATTGTTTCTAGAGTACTGGTAACAGCTGATCCTTGGATGGAGGGCTCTGTATTTTACAATCTTTGTTGGATATTGTACATTTTCAGAAAGGAAAGCACAGGGAAAGAAGGAAACTGTACTCTCCCATGAAGGGAAATTAGACCAGGTGAACCAAGGAAACCCTATTGCCATAACTATTTGGCTTTCGATCAACGGATTCTTCAGCTGCAAATGTTTTAGGCTCGCCCTGATCGCCAGTGCCAACCAATAATTTTATCATCAGCGTCCAGTCACAGGTGAGAGTTCAAGCATGCTGGATCATGGTAATTGACACTTGAGTGCATCCTTTGCAAGCCCAATTGCAATTGGCAGCTCACCAACTGCTACTAATCGGTCTTGGATTCGTCAAAGCTTCACCAACATATTGTATCAAACCTTCTTAATTTACCTTGTGCTTCTTTAGTATTTATGCGGGCACATGATCTGTTTGTGCATATGCTTCACTGAGTCTATATGTGGATGGTCGGTATGATCATGATCATTTGAAACTTCATCAAATTGAAATGTATGGAGGTTCCTGCCCATCATTATAAGAAAACCTGAAAAACTGTGCATACTGACCCTTGGTGCATCCTGTGTGCGCGCAACCTTTTCCCCTTCATATGTCTACCTGCTTTTTAACACATGTGGGAATGTTTTCTAATTCTGGAAAGGAAAAAACGAATCCTGGTGGCATTGCCTCTTTTTTTAAAGTCCCATGTGTACCCAGGTAAGTTTCCTATTTCCTGCATGTTCTATTTCTGAATCATCCTTCTAGTAACGGAAAAAGAATGCTAAGATTGATTTTGCATGTGAAAGAAATCTGCCATGTGCAATTTAATTGAGCACATGGGCTGGGGGAGCCCACATAGCACTGCTTTGGTTCACTGCCTCTTTTTGATTCATGAATAGAACAAATTTGTACTCTATTGGAGCATCTTGTTTCAAAATTGTTCTCATAAAATACTGGCATTCGGTCGTCCAAATCAGGGATTGCAACTTTGATCACATGTAAACTGAAATATTATGATAATGATTTCTTGACCGGCTTATTGGTGGAAGCCCAACCACATGATTTTGTGAAAGAAGTGACAGTAAATCAAATATCAGCATCTCAACTGTGATATTTCCCAGAAAATTG
Source organism: Pouteria campechiana (assembly GCA_036873735.1). Taxonomy (NCBI): domain Eukaryota; kingdom Viridiplantae; phylum Streptophyta; class Magnoliopsida; order Ericales; family Sapotaceae; genus Pouteria; species Pouteria campechiana. The sequence goes on along the minus strand of JAYJMB010005053.1, from coordinate 44,943 downwards.
AAAATTCGTTGAGGTGCCTTTCACTTACATTCATACATTAAATTAGTCTGCTTGCAGTTATGAATGTCTTGTCTCAGTCTCAACTTGGGATCTAGTGTGCTTTACCACTTATTGAGATGGTACAATCTCATCAACTTGCACTCTGCAACATGGGGACTATAAGGGCCTGTTTGACCGTGCCGTGAAGTTTCATAGAGAAGCTAGCAGTGCTTTTCTAAGATTTGCTTTAAGGAGAAAATTATTTAGTGTTTGGCCATATAATTTTATTAGTGTTTTTAGTATTTTTTATGTGTTTGGCCGCAAGTATGTGAAAGTGCTTATATTTGCAAAAATTATTGAAAAGTGCATATTGAAACTAGTGTGGATAAAAATCTTTCAATCCATTAAAATTATTTAATCACTTAGAGAGGCTAATATATTTTTAATTTGTGAAAGAGGTCTAAGATCTACTAGAACAAATAGAAATATCGTACATCATCACAATGCTCCAAAGCTAAAAATAAAGAAAAAGCTAAAATCGTTAATAATTTTAATTATTATTTTTGTTTAAGTTCAGATTTTAAAATTTTTAAATTACCCTAATTGTCTTTGATTTGAGGAGAGAAAGAAATAGATGATATCAAATATCAAGACACAATAAACATATTTTTTATATAAATCTTTACAATATAGATGGATTTTTAATTGAAAAAATGATCGATGGTTGAAATTCAACTTTGGGATGATAATTATTGTTGTTGTTTAATATAATTCTTGTAGTAGACCTTTAGGTGGTGAAATGATGACTAGAAAACACACCCGCCATCAAGATACATGCCATTGTTCTTTGTAGTCAAAGTTCTTTGTAAATTTCATATCAATTTTAAAAATATAGTAATTGTGTACTAATAACGAATGTTTAATAATAGGTTAATTAATAAAAAATATATGACTATATTAAAATAAAAGTTTTTCAAACGTTGACAATTCTAATTCAGCATAAACATCCAAAAAAATACATCTAAATCATTAAAAGTTAAGAAAAATAAAATTCTAAAAAGTTTAAAGCAAAATGTTAAGGTTTTACAAATCTCCAAACTGTTGATCAATTATTTCAATTCTAATAAAATTTCTTAAAGCTTCCATATGTGTAGAATTTTCATTAGCATTTGCCAAAAGAATGTCATTGCTTGAACTCTCACCTTCATTTTTTTCTTCAACTAGTAGATCTTCTTTGTTATCATATCTCAATAATTCTATGTCGATGCTACTATTATTCCTTTTAAAATTGTGTATAGTCATAGCAGCAATTACAAATTGAACTTGAATATCAAATGAATAAGAGGGCATACGACCTAAAATGGCAAATCTATTCTTTCATACCCCAAATGTACACTCAATGACAGACCTCGAGCGAGAATGATAATAGTTAAAAATCTCATTTCCATTTCCAAAATCCCTATTGCGCCCAAAATTGAGTAAATGATATCTTGAATTCTTATACGGTCCTAAAAACTCAATATGCATGGGATAGCCAACATCCACAAGATAATATTTTCCTGGTCATTAACATAAAAAATTAATATAATATTTATGAAATTAGAATGCAATATGTTTCAAATTTATACAAACGTCAAGGAGGAAAAGGAAAATTTAGTTGTCGACTTCGAAGAGCTTTTGAAAATATACAATTGTCATGGGCAGTTCCTTCACATCCAGCCCATGCAAATGTGAAACATATATTGAAGTCATAGGCAACCATAATATTCTGAGTAGCAATACCCTTCCTTCTTATATATCGAGCTTGTTTATCATAGGGAATAGAAGGGACATGCATACCATTGACTCCTATTCAATCTTTGAAATATGGATAAAATCTATTACTATTCCTAATTTTAGGAAGAATTTCTCTAAAACTTGGATCCATAAGCTTCAATACATCAATTGCCATTTTTAAACAAGATTGAAGAACCGCGTGAAAATATTTGCTAATGGTTTTACCGGAGTGTTGAAAATGTTTTTGAACCATTTTATTTCCAACCACATATCCTACAACCCATAAAAACATACCAACCATTTCCTCCACCCTTGTAATTCTAATATTTTTTAAGCCATACTTTTCAACTAATTCAGCACAAAATAAATGAAAGGCATGTTTCTCCATTCTAAGCATCTAATGGCAATGAATTTCATGGCCAAGCAATAACCCTCTGATGAAGTAGTAACTAGTATGCAGTGATGTTCTACATGGTTGTTTAAGACAATAGCTTAAATAATATTCACCAGCCAACGTCACCCCAACAACTGCCAATTCGACTTCATCATCACTTTGTGTATCATCATCACTGTTTGGTGACATATTTGTTAAAGTTTAAAAAAAATTATTACAAGAACAAAAGGCTATTGATTACATGAAATAGAAGCTAAAAATGTAACAAGCGGTCTATAAGGTAGTTTATAAAAGCAATTAAATGCATAACTAACATTTATCAAAATTTCAAAGGGGATAATTGCCTACCTTGGACTATATGTAAATCTGTCAATGAACACATTGAATGAAAAATAAATGGTCTTTGAAATAAAACTAATTCATAATACTAGACAATCCACAAAGTAACATCATCACAAATAATATCCAAAATACTCATAAATCATCATTAACTAACACATGTAAAAGAAATAGAAGCAATTTCAACCTAAAATTCTTTTCAACTTGAACTGTTTAGCATCTAAAAGTAATCCAAACTCATCTAGATATTAATTAACAAGCTTTTTATCATTCTTTTCAATCATTCCATCTGTAACTTTAGGTCTCGCATTGCCATGAACATCTCTCTATTTGATTGCTTTAACATTAAATCATTGCCTTCCCACCAAAAATTGCTTCCAACTTCTATTCTAGGTAACCCACGAAAAATGGACATTATGTTGTATGTACTTGTAGATTTGCATACCTTTACCATTTCAGTTGTCTCATCTAGTGACTTTATTATCCGTGCAACAATATTTGCCTTTTGTTCTCTTTTACTTTCATGTTGTTGCCTCTTTCTCTTTTCTTTATTCTTATTATCAATACCCTCTCCAACTATATCAAAAGAAATTTCATCCATATTTATATTATTTAAGCTCTCCCATGGTTTACTTTTTTCAACCACAATATCATTATCTTCTTCAATGACGATATTGTTAACACCACCGTCAAGATGCTCATCACTCACATTAGGTAAAAACCTAGAAGACGGTGCCCAAGCTTTTTCACCAGTAACAACGACATCCCTAAATAGACTATCCATCTCTTCCACACTTGCCATTTTTTCCAATGCATCCCATTTATTTTTTAACTACTTGTGATCGTAATTTTTTCCCGTTGCACTATAGAACTTACCTATTATATTTTTCCATCCAAATTGATTAAAATGAGTGCCAGATCGATTCCCAGCTTGCACTTCATTCACACAAATTCCTATGAAGACTTCTAAAGTTGTGTCATTTCATTGAGCCTTTTTTGTTCTGACCACCATCACCATAATGCTCAAGCACTGCTTCTGCTTCTTTGTTCACCATTTTCCTATAAATTCATAATAAGATATAAATATTATAAGCACAAATGTTAATTTTGTATGAGGTAAAATTCCTATTTCATAAGAGTAAAGTTGCAAAAGTTTTTTAGTCAAACAAAATTTTAGTTAAATCCTCGTTTATGGCTAAATTAAATCATCATTTACAGTGATAAATTAATTTTTATCAATATGACAAACGAGTACAGTAGAGTGAGAGTTTTGTATGTAGCACCCACCTAAAAAATTATGAAAGGCAAATAATGAAAAAGCATGAGATGGGCTTTGTATAATATATTTTTCAAGTAAGATTGATGAAATGACAAAAAAAAAAAAAGAGAGATAAAGATTCAAACAAATAAATGGATACATTATTTTTAAATTTTAACAGTTAAGATTCAAACAAATTAATACCAATATTGACATAAAAATACATAATTATTATTTATTTACACAATTCTAGGATAATATCATCTAAATTGGGTTGAAATTCATGGAGGTTTTTAGGACTTGAATCCTATTTTAAAAATTTATTTAATGTTTATTATTCGTGGACACATTTTTGGGGCATGGGATAGGAACTTGTATCAACCTACCAAAACTCTGCCATGTTATCTTTTCTGTCTGATAAAATACACGAAAGTTTCGTTTCGTATCCTTGGGTTTTATCGGCACTTGAAATGGAAGATATTCCCATAGCCAGCTTCTATGATGGATAATAAGTTTGAAAAAAAATTTATTGCAAAAATAAATAAATCTGTCTAATGGATAGGGTTGGAGAGATCATTTGTTTCTTTGAAGGACAAATAAATAATGGCGAACATGAAATAGAATAAACTTATGTTAGCAATTTTCCATTAAGAGATAATAAATTATATGTATATAATGATTTTTTAGGATGGCCGAGTGAAATGCACCAGATGATGACCCTCAAGATTGAAAATTACAAAAAAAAGAGACAATAGCTTTCTTTCTTTCGCGGCAAATATACTCTTTTTGATGGTTGTGACATGAAAGAATAACGAATACGAAAGTAAACAAGAGAACAAGAAGAAAATAAGCAAGAGAGCAAAACATTTGGAATTCTTTAGGGGTTTTTTTTTTGGTCTTTTTACATAAGCACATTATGCGGAGAGAAGCACAAAAAATCCGCTTCCCTCCAACCACAGCCACAGTAAAACTGCTTTCTCGGTTAGTGAGCAGTAATTTTAATGCTAGGCAAAACATATATAAAAATTAATTGAAAGTGCTTCTAAGCTAAAAAAAAGCATTTCTTCCTTATGAAAAGCACGGCCAAACAGGCCCTAAGAAATTTAACATTGAATGGATGAATCACACCATCTGGAGATGAAGGTAGAAAACAAAAATAATTTTCAATAGGTTTCTCAATCCTAAAATCAAAGATGAACGTCATCGTGAAGCATGAGAAAGAGACCATGGCTTGCCTTGGATGGTAATAAACTATCACTGCACAATCCCTGCAAATGGCCACAGTGGGGCACGATAGCGGCTGGATCTTGAGTTGCAAACGAACTTGTTAATCATTTGGGAAAAGGTTGATTCAACCAACATTTCTACCACGGTTTACCCCTAGAGAGAGAGAAAAAAAAAACAAAAGAAATAATGAGATTTTCTTGTTTTCTTTATAAAAAAAAATCACAAAATTTGAGTTGTGTTGGAAGTCCGTGCGTGTATTACTGCAGAGTTCTGGAGATTCCTGTGAACGTGTGCTGTAACTTTTGAGAGAGTAGTTTAAAAATTAAATTTATGCATGCTTCGTGCTGCATTATCACTCTAATGATTGACCTGGAGATGGTAATGTTGACTTGGGTTGGCCAAATAGGGCTCTAATTTGGAGATTGAAATGTTACGTTATTACTCAGGCTGATGCCCATCTTTTCTTTTCGATGTGGCAGAATGTTTAATGCACGGACCATTCATGTATAATTCAGTCATTAGCAGAAATTCTTTGGGTTAGCATGTTTGGGCATTCACGTTGTACAAACAGGTTCTGTATGCCACGAACTATTTCTGAATTCCTGGATATTGATGCGGGAGTAGAAGTCATGGATTAAGAAGGGTCTCTTAAAGACAAAAATAATTGTCATTTAGCTTCCTTGCATTGGTTCTCTGACTGGATTCTGCAGAAGAATGGAAATTTTGACCCCTTTGGTAGCCTTGATCTTATCTTCCGCGATTAGTCACCAAACCAGCAGCTTCTTAATTAATGAATGCAGTGCAAATAATCCATACATGAGTTGAATTGGGTGCCTCACCGAGCAAGCATCGATGTGTTCAAGCGATCTGCTGAGTCTTTTCTTCAACTTGCTTTAAGCTCAAGAGAAAAGGGGGAAAAGAAGGCAGTTCCATTTGGTGAATGATGTAAGCCATTTGTGTTTATTGAATAGAGCTGTTACCTGCCAGTTATTTTGTCCCATCCATTTTCTTTCAAACGTCGCCTAGAGCGGCCTGGTACAAGGTACCCGGGCACGTGTACCAGGCCCTTTTTTTTTTGGTCATCACACCTGATGAATGGTCTGGCTCCACTCGCTCCTCTCTCTATCTCAATCCTGGAGAGTCTCTTTGCTTTAATAATTTGCTTTTTCTTTTTCTTTTTTCTTTCAATCTCCAAATACATGCTTCGTTGCGGCAACACATTATACAAAAACATCCAAGTCATGCATTCAAGCCTTGCTACTTCATCCTGGATCTCAACTTTCTCTGCTTTGGCTTGTATGCAGAAAATTTCCACGTATGAAAGTCCTTGCAAGCTGTGGTCCACCTTGATGGATGAGGAATCACCTAATATGCATTACACCTAGTTAAAAGATATATGACATTTATGGGTCCTGACAATTGGGGCATATTTTTTGCTAATCTAGACCATTGGTCCATTGCAACCAAGGATGGGCCACATTGCAAAAATCCAAAAGTGCTGAAAGTGTGATTTTCGGACCGCGTTCATCTATGATGGATGCAGCAACCATTATGGAGAACAGTATGGTACACGGGTGCAACTTGGGTTGAATTGCCTTGAACCCGTCTGTCTTAACTAGCGAAATCCTAGGGTTTGGGTTTTTTTTTTTTTAAATTCGGGCTCAACCCGAACCCGAGTTACTGTGCAGGTCGGTGCCGGGTTGGCTGCAAACCAACCCGAATTACTGTAGCAGTTAAATATGTATATCTATATAAATAACCTAACCCTAAACGCTGCGCACCTCTCTCCTGCCCACGCTCACGCTTCCCCCACGGGGCCACCGACGGAAACTCCGCCGTCCGCCGTCCGCCGCAAAACCCAACTGCCTCCTCCATCTCCCTCCATTCCGGCGAAGACCTGCCCACGCTCACGCTGCGCACGCCCCCCACCGCTCCCCGACGGCCGACGCAATAATTCCCGACCCCACTTCGCCGTCCGCTGTTCGCCGTCCGCTGACACTGCTCCCCCATCCCTGCTGGCCACCCCCGCTCGAACCCACCCCTGCTCGACGATCCCTCTGCTCGACGATCCATTCCCATCCGGCAAAACCCAACTGCCTCCTCCATCTCCCTCCATTCCGGCGAAGCCAAAGCTCATTCCTCCCTTCAGTCGGCATCTCCCCTGATACCCCTGCTCGATGATCTCCCTTCCCGAGCCCAGTGCCATTCGCTGCCACTGCTCCCCATCCCTGCCAGCCACCTCTAGTCGTCTTCTTCTTCATTTGAGGTATTTGGTTAATTTTTAATTTTTAATTTTTTTAATTTTTATTTGACATTAATGTAGTTAGTGGAGATATGGTTGATGTTGGAGATTTATGGTGAATGTTGTTGATGCTTCTATTACTGCTATTTGGGGGGTGTTGTAATGGAATTTTTGAATGTTGTGGTGAATTGTGTTGAATATCAATAGTTTGTGCATATAGTTTTTGAATGGAAGCTGAGATTTAGAGGAAAAAAATGTAAGCTGAGATATATATATATATATATATATATATGTATGTATGTATGTATGTATGTATATAAAAAGTGTAGATGGAATCTGTAGGAATCGCAAGAAGAAATCTTGATGCTTTCGAGTGCAAATGTTGTTTTCCAGTACAGAGATCTAGGGACAACAAGGGAAATGGTTTATCCAAAATTCGATTTCGTGGGAGAATTACTCGTTGAAATAGTTACTATTAGTGATGAATAAAGCCCAGATCCCGAAGACCTCTTCTTGTCCAAATGCTATGGAGTGAGATTGAACAAATGGGCAGAGGGAAATCGTATCGGAGTAGAATGACGATGAGATCTCTAGATCGAAAATTTCGAGCTGTCAGATAATGTGAAGGTGACCGATGAGAGTTAAAATTGACAGCCTGCTTGGCCATTGGTAAGTCTCTGATTTGCTCTTCATTGTAGATGAAAGAGGATGAGGAAGAGCACATTCTACAACTTAGCGCCACGGAGCGCAGAGGCACCAGAAGCAGGTCACATGGCTGAAATCTTAGCCCCCACCCCAGACAGGATTTTATGCTGAGGACTTGATAAGTAAGATTATTTACCCCAAGTAAAGTAATGGTTTTGAACATAACACATGGCAATCGATGCAAACATAATAATATTACTGGAAAAGGAAAAGCAGCTTCTCCCAGACTTGGTTTGGTTTTTCGAGGCCATTCCATCCACAACATGTTTTAGTCTAGATCTATGGCAATAAGCTATCCTTTGATGCTTGAAACAAATGTTTTTTAATTGATGTGAGTTGATTGTGAAAGATGGATGGTTGTTGTAGCCAGAGTTGTTTGAAGAAGCAGAAGACCGCTGAGATGCCGCTTGAGGAGTTCTAACGCTAGTGAAACATAAGTTCTCGATCGCGTGAGATCACATCGAAAGTTGCCAGTGAAAGCCCGGAGAAAAGATCTCTTAAGTAGTGAAAGAAGCCTAATAACTAAAGCAATAGACATGGGTGAGGTGATCGATGCCATGCCGAGCCCTCAGGGCTGCAATTTCAGAGATGGATCGATATATGATGGTGTGCTTTTGATTTTGATTTCATGAATTAATTGGTTTTTTATGAACACTTGAAAAAGTTTATTTGTGCGTATAATTTGTTTTTATGTATGACAAGAGAATTAAAGGCATAAATTGTGAAGAAAATTATTTATATTTTATGTATTCTTTTATTATCCTTGTCTTTTGTATATTATAATTTTCGATACTCATATTTAAGTCTTTAATACCAGTCCAAACATCCCGAGGTACTTCATTTTGGAAAATAGTAAGTGTTAAACTGCTATGATTAGAAGCTATCCTATGTTTAGTAATATTTTTTATTTCAAGAAAATAATTATATTTTAATACATGTAGTTAGGAATAATATAACGAATAGACCGAATGATGGAAAAATATTATAAAGAATGTCCAACATTCACATTTCCTAGAGGATTAGCCTACTAAATACTTAAATATATTAACAATTTATGGATACATCCCGTACCTTATTCTTCCAAGTGTAACACAAAAGCAATTTGCATCCTCCACGATAATTGCTTTGCATTAATAGACGTAAGCAGGAAAATGGCATAAATAAAACCCATATTTTAATATTTAAGGAAGTGCTTTCATTTCATAGTATTTGCAAAATGAGTGGAAGGTTAAAAATTGAAGAACTTTACTGTCATAAATATTTGATACAAATTAGTTTCTTTCTTTTTTGGCTTTTCTTTTCTTCTAATTACACTCTAGGACTGTTGGTATGAAGAATCAAAACCAAGTAGCATGGGAATGAGCTGCAACAAAGGGCCGAGAGAACTCCTGTGAAACTTTCTAGCAAAGAGGAAGCATATTGAGCTAGGCCTGCCATTGTAGATGCGCTTGGAGCTATACCGAATATGATTGATAAATTTGTTAGATATGTCCCTCCGTAAAAAGCTTGCTAGGTGTGTCCCCACCTTTGGACCAATCTACCCAAGTGATGGTCCGATTCGAATTCTATCCTGGGAAAAACTTGGCGACCAGTGTTGGCAAATAGTGTTCATCTATGTAACAGGGAGGCTTACAGTGGTCTCGGAAGATGAGGTAGTACTTCCGATTAGATACTATCTTGATCGCTATCTTAAAGTCGACCTCAAACCACAGGGAACCCTTGAGCCAATCAGACTTCAACATAGTGGGCTGGATTCGCTTGTTGTATTGACTGCGGCCCATTTACTGGGGGTCATCGGATGAGCTAAGGAATTTGTGGTGAGAGTTGATGAGGTAATTGTAGATTGGGGTGAAGTTGAATAGAGGAATGCATGTCTCAGAGAGTAGAACAAACCTCTCGTTGGATGAATCCAGTAGAGCATTTGCTAAGAGGCGATTCTTAGCATCAATCATGGAGGGCCTTCTCCATTCCACTCGCTAAAAAGCAAACAAAATTCAGGTATTTTGATAGCCAGTGTACTAAACATAAATATGAATAGGATTCGTTGTGGTGAAATTTTAATGAATGCGGATTTTATACAATGCTGCTTTTAGGGAGCCCATTTAAATAAAAAGCTTCATGAAACCTATTTTGATCTGTTGATTTGCGTTGGGTATAACTCCAATTCACATTAACTTGATGAAGTTCATGTTAGAGTTTTATTCCAGAAATCAGGTATGAAAACTCAAGTAGGCTGCAGCTCAAGAAAATAGGATGATGCAAAAAACTCCCATGGAAACCTTCATGTTGTCCACTGAAAATTTCTTTTATTTGCATCTAAGCCTTCACATCTAAGCCTTCACAAATGGTTAGCACAAAGAATCAAAATAATAATAATAATAATATTGGCCTGACATGTGAACAAAACTTTACAGGAAGATAGCACTAGAAGGATGCAATATTTCCATCCAAATGTTTTTTAGTGTTAGATGTCCACCTTACAGGGTTGGGCCCACAGATAATCATTGAAAGTGAACTTGTAATGCAACAGAAAAATTCAATGCAAGATTCAAACAATTTCATAAGCAACATTGGTTAGATCTTGACTCAAAAGAAAGTCAGTTTGAGAATTCTATCACAAGTTAGAAAATGGTTCAACCAGTGGAACGAATCGGGTTAAGTTGGTGATGTCAGCATGATATGATTTAAATAAATAATTATAATTAGTTATTAATATTTTCACCAATTAATAAGTTTAATTTTTAAATAAGTATATTTAAAGTATATTTAAATTAATATAAGTATATTTTACTTATTTTTTTATTTTTTATATTAAAAAAATAAGAAACTAGCGACTAACATCAACGGGACCTGTGCTCCGGCTGGTGCCCGGTCCGACCGGTCAAATTGTCGGTTTGGTCCAATTTGTAAACAGTGGTTTGAGAACACTTTCCACATTTCCCACTAGATCAAGTTGAGAAATATAACTAACAGATATTGGAAAATAGGCCTTAGTGAAAAGAAGCTGACCTTGCTTAGAATCCTGCGCTTGAAGAACACAGAAGACTTGGGCAACTATTCCTTGAATTCAGGAGAAGAGATCTTCATGCCCTTTGAAAAACACCTCCCAAAGGGGCCCCAGTGGCAATCTCCCCCTAGCCAAAAACATGAATGCAACCTTTGCAGCCGATTTGTGTTGATGATTTTCATCTTGTGGCATTGTTGCAGCCCACAACAACAGCTCCTCATGGGTCATTGAGTGTCATACCTCCTTAGGAGCTGCACAACCTGGCTTCTGAAAATCAACAGAAGGTGATGAAAGAGAAGCATTACCGTTAATAGTCTGCAAAGAAGAATAGAATCTAGCAAAAAGGATCATTTAATTTGTCTTTGGTAAGAAGATTTCTTTGGAAATAATGGTTTTATGTGCAGAGGAACCTAAGGTGAGTAGCATGATCATGAGAGACAGGTAGAAGAGCAGTAGTATTGTGGCTTGCATATTCCCTATGGCATGCTCTGTCCTGTTTCGAAGGCCTAAATCCTTCACTAGCATCGACATATTTCTTTCTCCCTTACTCCCACCAAAGAAAACTCATACTAAATACAAGGAAGCTAATGCATGGTAAACTGTTTATACAAATATGACAATTTCATTAAATATTACTACAATTTTCTACAAATTAGTCAATTGGTGGACATCTATTTTGATGGGTGTAAATACCTTATCAGAATGGGCAATCCATTAAACCATTTCAGGTTTAATTTAATGACTAACCTATAATGGGTCCCACAACCTCGAAGGTCCAATTTGAGTCAACGTATGCCAAATGTACAAGTACCTTTTTTTCAACCTTCACTCCACCATGAAGACACATGGAGCAGAATATATTACTTAACTCGCAAACTAAGTTTAGAAAGGCTATCTTTTGCTTCTCTAAAGGCTGCTTCTGTTATTTTGGCATGATAGTGGAACACTTAGGTGAGGCATGAATGTAATTTCTGATCAGTTGCCTACTTTTCTCCAGCTATACTTACTATGAGAGCATCCTCTTGAGATTTGGCATAGATGGTAGAGCTCTTCAGCTTTGGCTCACCTTCAATGACAAGGTTTTCTGGCGCCTTTGGGAGGTGTTTTACAAAGGGCATGAAAGTCTCTTCTCCCGAATTCAAGGACTAGTTGCTCAGGTCTTCTGTGTTTTTCAAGCGTGGGATTCCAAACAAGGTCAGCTTCTTTTCACTGAGGCCTATCTTTCAATATCTGTTAATTACATTTCTTGACTCGATCTAGTGGGAAGTGTGGAAAGTGTTCTGAAACCACTGTTTAGAAAACTGGACCAGCCAATTCGACTAGTTAGATCAGGAACCGGCTGGAGTACAGGTCCGGTTGATGCTGGTCACCGGTTTCTTTTTTTTTAATATAAAAAAATAAAAAATAAGTAAAATATATTTATATTAATTTAAATATACTTTAAATATACTTATTTAAAAATTAAACTCATTAATTGGAGAAAATATTGATAACTAATCATAATTATAATTATTTATTATAATTATATCATGCTAATGTCGCCGACTTAACCCGGTTCATTCCACAAGTTGAACCAGACCCAGATACTTAAACGGTTCAACATCCGGTCCAGTTTTCTGTCTCAAACAATTGGTAATCATTTTCTAACTTGTGATAGAATTCTCAAACTGACTTTCTTTTGGGTCAAGATCTGACCAATGTTGCTTATGAAATTGTTTGAATCTTGCATTGAGTTTTTCTGTTGCATTACAAGTTCACTTTCAATGATTACCTGTGGGCCTAACCCTGTAAGGTGAACATCCAACGATAAGAAACATTTGGATGGAAATATTGCATCCTTCAAGTGCTTTCGTCCTATATAGTTTTGTTCACATTTCAGGCCAATATTATTCTTATTCTTATTTTGATTCTTTGTGCTGACCATACGTGAAGGCTTAGATGTAAAAAAAAAGAACTTTTTCAGTGGGCAACATGAAGGTTTCAATGGGGGTTTTTTGCACCATCCTATTTTCTTGAGCTGCAGCCTGCTTGAGTTTTCATACCTGATTTCTGGAATGAAACTCTAACATGAACTTCAACAAATTGATGTGAATTGGAGTTATACCCAACGCAAATCAACAAATCAAAATAGGTTTCATGAGGCTTTTTATCTAAATGGGCTCCCTAAAAGCAACATTGTATAAAATCCACATTCTATTCAAATTTCACCACAACGAATCCTCTTCATATTTATGTTTAGTACACTGGCTACCAAAACACCTGAATATTATTTGCTTTTCAGCAAGTGGAATGGGGAAGGCCTTCCATGATTGATGCTGAGGATCGCCTCTTAGCAAATGCTCTGCTAGATTCATCCAACGAGAGATTTGTTCTACTTTCTGAGACATGCATTCCTCTATTCAACTTCACCTCAATCCACAATTACCTCATCAACTCTCATCACAAATTCCTTAGCTCATCCGATGACCCTCGGCAAATGGGCCGCGGTCGATACAACAAGCGAATGTAGCCTACTATGTTGAAGTTTGATTGGCTCAAGGGTTCCTGGTGATTTGAAGTCGACCTTAGGATAGCGATCAAGATAGTACTTGATTGGAAGTACTACCTCATCTTCCGAGACCACTGCAAGCCTTCCTGTTATATGGATGGACACTATTTGCCAACACTAGTCGCCAAGTTGTTCCTAGGATAGAATTCGAATCAGACCGTCACTTGGGTAGGTTGGTCCAAAGGTGGGACACACCCAACAAGCTTTCTATGGAGGGACATATCTAACAGGTTTATCAATCATATTCAGTATGGCTCTAAGTGCATGTACAATGGCAGGCCTAGCTCAATATGCTTCCTTTTTACTAGAAAGTTTTGCAGGATTTCTCTCGGCCCTCTATTGCAGCTCACTCCCATGCTACTTGGTTTTGATTCTTCAAACCAACAGTCGTAGTGTGTAATTTGAAGAAAAGAAAAACTAAAAAAGAAAGAAACTAATTTGTATCAAATATTTGTGACCGTAAAATTCTTCAATTTTTAATTTTCCACTCATTCTGTAAATGCTATGAAATGAAAGCACTTTATTAAATATTAAAATATGGGTTTTATTTATGCCATTTTCCTGCTTACGTCTATTAATACCGAGCAGTTATCGTGGAGGATGCAAACTGCTTTTGTGCTACACTTGGAAGAATAAGGTACGGTAGGTATCCATAAATTGTTGCTATTTTTAAGTACTTAGTAGGCTAATCCTCTAGGAAATGTGAATGTTGGACATTCTTTCTAATATTTTTCCGTCATTTGGTCTATTCGTTATATTATTCCTAACTACATGTATGAAAATATAATTATTTTCTTGAAATAAAACATATTACTAAACATAGGATAACTTCTAATCATAGCAGTTTAATACTTACTATTTTCCAAAACGAAGTACCTCGAGATGTTTGGACAGGTATTAAAGACTTAAATATGAGTATCGAAAATTATAATGTACAAATGACAAGGATAATAAAAGAATACATAAAATATAAATAATTTTCTCCACAATTTATGCCTTTTAATTCTCTTGTCATACATAAAAACAGATTATAGGCACAAATAAACTTTTTCAAGTGTTCATAAAAAACCCATTAATTCATGAAATCAAAATCAAAAGCACACCATCATATATCGATCCATCTCTAAAATTGCAGCCCTAAGGGCTCGGTATGACATCGATCACCTCACCCATGTCTATTACTTTAGTTATTGGGCTTCTTTCACTACTTGAGAGATCTTTTCTCTGGGCTTTCACTGGCAACTTTCGATATGATGTCACGCGATCGAGAACTTATATCTCACAGGCGTTGGAACTCCTCAAGCAGCATCTTAGTAGTCTTCTGCTTCTTCAACCAACTCTGGCTATAACAACTAACCATCTCTCACAATCAGCTCGCATCAATTAAAAAACATTTGTTTCAAGCATCAAAGGATAGCTTATTGCCATGGATCTAGGCTAAAACGTGTTGTGGATGAGATTGTCTCGAAAAACTAGACCAAGTCTGGGAGGAGCTCATTTTCCTTTTCCGGTAATATTATTATTTTTGCATCGATTGCCACGTATTATGTTCAGAGCTATTACTTGGGGTAAGTAGCCTTACTTATCAAGTCCACAACGTGAAATCTTGTCTGGGGTTGGGGTTGAGATACCAGCCATGTGACCTACTTCCGGTGCCTTTGCGCTATGTGGTGCTAAGTTGTAGAACGTGCTCTTTCTCATCCTCTTCCATCTACAGTGAAGAGCAGATTAGAGACTTACCAGCGGCCGAGCAAGCCGTCAATTTCAAATCCCAGTGGCCATCTTCACATTATCTAACGGCTCGAAATTTTCGATCTGGAAATCTCATCGTCATTTTACTCCGATACGATTTCCCTCCGCCCAGTTGTTCAATCTCACTCTCTAGCATTTGGACGAGAAGAGGTCTTCGAGATCTAGGCTTTATTCATCGCTAGCAGTAACTATCTTAAAGAGTAATTTTCCCACGAAATCGAATTTTGGAGAAATCATTTCCCTTGTTGTCTCTAGATCTCTGTACCGAGAAACAACACTCGAAAGCATCAAGATTTCTTCTTGCCATTCCTGCAGATTCCATCGACCCTTTCATGTATATATATATATATATTCTCTAAATCTTAGCTTCCATTTTTTCTTTTGATTTCTTTGGTTTTGCATCAGCGGTTTTCATGCTCTGTCATTTGGCAATCTCTTTTGGCTTCCTACTTGACAGAGAGAATCTTGGTTGCTCCCAGTCATCAATTTAGCTATTGATTTTCCTACTTGGGTATTGCGGATTGGTCGGTATGGAGTCTTCGGTTGATGTGATCAGGTCTTGCTTGGATTCTATTCATCAAGTAAGATTATGTTCGTGTAATTGTTTTCCTTTTCGTGCCCTGGTGTAGTTAAGTATAGCATTCGAATGATACTCTCTATCTTTATTTGTTAGATAGCTGATGAAGTTGCAGATGCTGTTGTGTATCTTGATGCTGGTTGTTCAGAGGCTTTCCAGCTTCTTGATGCTTTGCCAACATTGTTGGAACTTGGAGCACGTGCTGTTTGCAGTTTGGAGAATATGTCGCCACTTGATGTGGTAAGTTTAATTTCAGTTGCGGATTTTCCACTTGTGGATTTTTTGCTGCAATTGTTGTGTATCATGTCCATCTTTTTGCCCCAGTCAAACGTTTGTTATGAATTTAATATGAATTTATTGAAGGAGCCACTTTGTTCAGTCAAACGTTTTAGTGTAATTGGTGTAGATAAGGAGGGCTTGCATGATCTTGGATCTTAAATAAAGTAATGACCTAATACAGTATATTTTTAACCTATGAATTGGGGAGCAAGTTGGTTTTGTTTTTGAGCACCCCACCAATTTTAGGAATAACCATAACTTGTGACTTTTGAAGATCCAGATGATTCTGTATCACTGCCATCTGATCTTAAGAAATGGGAATTTTGGGGGGTAAGTAAACACCATCAGGACAATGGCCTTCACATTTGAATATGACTTGAGGCATCTACAGGCTTTTTCACCTTGATGTCATCAATCATCAGGGCATACATAGCTCCTGCTATTGGGATTTGGAAACATTATCACATACCACTGGATATTTGTTAATCCTATTTATTTTTGGAAGCTAGAAGCTAGTATCCTATTTTGCCTTTATGAATTCCTTCAATAGAAGCAAATTTGATATTTATGTTAAATTTCAAGATTACCTAGTGGGAAAGCAGGTCTTTCTATCTGTGGACATCTCCACAATGAGGTTCTCCACAATGAGGTTCTGATTTCTTTTGTAGCAAACATTTTTTGCTTGTTTACGTCTACTCCCCAGTGGTTTACTATGCTTTTGGAATTTCCTGTGATACAGACATATTAAGAGTCCACCAGGCGAAATTCTTCAATATTGCTAAAAGACTGGCCATGCTTTAGGCATGTTTGAAACGAGAATGCTGAATTGATTAGTAATACAAAGACGAAGGAAGGGATGCATCCAAGGGGAACTTTTGTTTTTGCTGCAATAGGCTGCAAGAATGGGGGAAGTAGACTTAAATTATATTTAGGCAATAAGATGAGGGTAAGTAGATTTAGATGATGCTAAGTCTTTTTGAGATCGACTCCTCCGTTAGCATTTCAATGGGGATGACTCCGGGAATGTAGGCTTTGGTTTTTGGGGCTTCAAATGAAATTCCTTTAGGGAGTGTTTGAGAATGGGGAAAAGATGTGGGGAAAAAAGGAATGTGGAAAAGCAAGAGAAAAAAGAGGGAGTGATGTGATGCGATAGGGTAATGATTAAAAATAAAGTGAATAAAGACAAAATAAGTAGGTTTTTGTATGAAAAAATATGAAATAATGATTGAAAATACAAGTAATAATAGAAAGAGGGTTGTTAGGTAGTTAAGATATCCAATCATGTCAAAGGGGGTGGAAAAAGGTAGAAAAAGTTCTTCATCCTTTTTTCCTGATTACCAAACACACTCTTGGGGTAATCTTCTGGAGAATTTTCCCTCAGATTCCTTCTTCAACTGAAGAGAAGGGAGCTTTTTGGACTGTACCATGTATGTGCATTATCTAGATTGAGCTTGGTTTTTTCCCTCCATTTTATTCATAATTACCTCATTCTTTGTTCTTGTAAATAAACTTGTTACTATTATGTTTAAATTTAATCAGAATCTCTGTGCTAGGCAGAAGTGTTGAACCGAACATAAGAGAATGTGGAACAACATATTTATGTTGTTTTATGGTTTGCCTTGATTGAAAGTTTTGAAACAGAACAGTCTTCCTGCCAGATTTTAGTGGTTTTGTGTTTAATTTCTTTCTTAATGTTACATGGCACCAGCTGTTGGAAGTTTCTATTGTGCGATAAGCTTCTTTGTACACAAATTTACTCTCTGGCAAAAGGTCCATCCATCCATGAACAGTCTCTTTAGATAGATTGACTTTTGTTTGGGATCACCACCTTTCTTTACTTGCTGATGCTGAGGTAAATCTATCTAAAGGGGGTGTTTAATGTGTTCTGCCTGAAACCTCTTATGGGCATGTATTATGTGATAAATCTTTTATTTGTACACAAAGTTACTCTCTGGCAGAAGGTTCTTGATAAGCCAAAACTGGAATCCATAGGTTGTCATGTTACACAGGTTGAGATGTGGGAGCTTTTGAAGATGAAATTGCTTTTATTTGGGATCATCATCTCCCCTTTTCTCTACTCGCTAAACTTGTAACTTGCTTGCAGTATTTTTTTCCCCCTTTGACAGAATTTTGACCTTCTATGTAAAGTGGTGATTAGACCCTGATAGAAGTATTTAGGAACCGAAATGATTGACAGAAGATATGTGCTATTTGTTGATTTCTGTAGGTGGTTGATTGGAGCTCCACATCAAAGGATCCTGCTGGGAAGATGGTGGTCATTACAGCACGACTTCTGAGTGATGCACATCGGTATATTCTACGTTGCCTGACCACGCATCAAACTGTTCTTCGTTGCACTATATTTACGTCTATCTCAGAGGTGCTTCTTCGGTGCTACATCTGATCTACCATGGTTTAGTAGCTCTTTACCTTCATACTTATGTGCTTGTCAATGGACACCACCAATGTGTTTGATTTTTTTTGTTTGCTTACGCTAAAGACTATGAAGCAATCATCAAATATTGCTTTTAAGGAAGTCTTTAATATTGGTTTTTTCTTCAGAGTGCAACTTTAATTGTAAAACTATGCCTTTTCCTTTGTGGTATATAAAGTGCCGAACAAGCAAAAGGATAGAAAATTTCCCCACTCAGGCTCCATAGATTTTATTTTGATGCAGCAGACATAGAATGGAATGTTACGATGTGGATTAAAGCCATGTAGGGTGTCCTATGATTTTAATGTGCCCAGCAGTTTGCATAACCTTTATATGTAGTAAATGCTAGAGAGACTGGTACCTACTAAGACAATCCTGACAGGGAACTTGATTTTTGTAGCTTGTTAAGTTTGCTACACTTAGATTGGCTAAATTTGAGTAGGCTAATGAATATTTTGTACTCAAACGTTGGAGTGAAAATCATAAGTTTGTGGGCACAGTTGTATATCAAGGAAAGGAAGTTGGAGGACTCAGTGTCTAATTTGCAAATGAACTGAAGTTTGCAAAATGTAGATGGCATTTGATGTTGTTCTTTGTGCCCTTCAATCTGGAGTGGCCTTGGACCATTCTTTCGCTCTTTTGATTTGTTCCTTCTTTCATTTTCTTTGAAAGGTGGCTTCATTATTAGTCTTTTTTTGACTAAGCATGGGTTGATAACACTTCTATGTACATACAAAGTTTGAATGGGGGATGTCCTAGTATCTTGTATTGGCATTTGGCAAGACAAGGTCATCAATTTATGTCTTAGACAGAAGCAACTGCTCCCAAGATGAATCCCCTGTAGGACTAAAAACAGCATGGCTTTATGTCATTTCAGACTAGAAAGCAGATGGCCTGGATTGTTCAAACTTTCATGTCAGACTTTACTCTTTTTTTTTTTCATTGTTGAAACTGGCATATTTGCACACTATAGCTCTAGCCATTGAGGCTTATCCTTTGTTACCATTTTTAATTTTACCATTTACTGTTTTCTTGTAATTGCAGATAGCCCACTCTGTATATGTTGATTCACCACTAGGACCAGATGCTTTTCGAGAATATGAGTCATTACTACGACAAGACTATGAAGAGATTGGTAGGAAGTCAGAAACAAAGGATCATATTCTATCAGCAGTTAGTGAGTCTAGGGAATCACTAGGAAGCAAATGCCAGGGAAGATTGGATATGGAAAAGGAAGGTTGGTTGTCATCTCCTTCAAGTGGAGATGATATCCATAATCACATTGCTACCACTAGTGGAAGAAATCTATATGAAGAAAGCATGATGAGTTCTCCAAAAAGTGGATGGCAACAATTAGTTGTCTCCGTGCATCATTTTCCAATGATTTTGTGCCCTCTCACACCAAGGGTTTTCGTTCTACCTTCTCAAGGGACTATTGCTGAATCATGTTTATCGACTGAGCATGAAGATTCCCTTAGCCCTGGACTGCCTCCTATAAATACTGGACTGTCTTTGGATGGCGAGGACATTCCTCCTGGAGCCACTCAAACAGCTCATTTTCTTTATCATCTGGCAGCCAAGGTACTACGTAGTCTCCGCATATTTGCTGAATTTGCTAACTAGGACCGTTTTTGTAGTCTTCTGATCAAGCTTTATTATTGACATCCACGGGTAATTGGAACTTTGTTTGGCTGGATCAATTTGCAATCATGTGCGATCCAAATATTCTTCGATTAAATGATCTGCCAAGTCAAATGGCTTCTTCTGTTGAGTGTGAGAATTCTGTAATTTTTGTTTTAATCAACATCTGGCATGACATTTGTTTGCATGTTCAGTTAGTGGGATTTCTGCAACAACAGCCTCAAGCCACCTCTGTTGAGCCCCTACTAGTATGAAAGGTTGTGATTAGTGAGACTAGGCAAATGTATAGAGTAGTCTATTAGACTTTTTTTCAGTTATTTTCACATTAATTTATTATTCGGGCAGTGAATTTTCTTTGTGACAGAGGTTAATGACTGTATTGTTCTTTCCACAAACATGCAGATGGATCTCAAGATGGAAATATTTTCTCTTGGTGATTTGTCAAAAACAGTTGGAAAGATCTTGACAGATATGTCAAGCCTTTACGATGCAGGTAGGCGCAACAAAAGATCAGCTGGCCTGTTGCTCATCGACCGTACTCTTGATCTCATGACACCTTGCTGCCATGGGGACTCGCTTATTGATCGGATGTTGTCATCTCTACCCCGCAGGGAAAGAATGACCTTGGCTACACAAACAAAGGGTTCACAGATCCGGAACAAACACACTCCAGCTAATTTAAATCGGGCACCACTTGATTTTCATATCCCTCTGGGTGGAATTTTCAGCAAAGAATCTGCAACAGGTGGAATTAAGCTATTAGAAAGCCTTGAAGCTGTTATGTTAGGTTGGGATTCAAGTGTCCCCCAATCTCAACCAGCAGATTCAATGGATAGAAGCATGAAGCACACCATGCTTGATGTGTTGAGTGGTTCATTTGTCACTACTGATAACTATCAGGGAGCACAGTTCTTGGAGGCAATACTGGATCGAAATACAAAAGATGCAGCCTTACTGATAAGGAAATGGCTTCAACAAACACTGTGCAAAGAAAAGATACCCATAACTATGAAACTCTGCCCTGGCTTTGTCACTGCATCAGAGCTTCATGCCATGGTTAAACTGCTGGCTTCAAACCTGGAATCTTTAGTAAGAAACAAAGGGATTATTCAGCTAGCAGTAGCAGCTGAGATTGCACTAAGCGAACCTCACAGTTCAAGGTGGGATGCATTTGTCAGTGCAGAAAGGATATTGAGCATAGGTGCTGGAGATAGCCAGAACCTTTCAGGTCAAATTCGGGATCTTATACATAAAAGTGTTTTGGCGGGATCTCACGAGCATGGTCTTTTTTCCTTTCGTGATGCACTTATTCTTGCTATTATTGGATACATGTTAGCCGGAGGAAGTTTTGCAACCTCTGGGTCCGACGGACCATTCTCTTGGGAAGAGGAGCATTCATTAAAGGAAGCAGTTGTTGATGCAATCCTTGAAAACCCAGCGACTGCAAGATTTCAGTTCCTTCATGGTCTAGAGGAAGAACTTGAGGGAAATCTTAAAGAGGGAAATCTTAAAAAGGTAAAGTTGGAGGATCCCCAGAAAGCTTTTTCAGGTCAATCCACAAGTTTTGATTTTGATGATCAGTGGGGTAGTTGGGATGATGAAGATACAGATCAAAGTAGTGAACAGGTATACAGCGACATGCAATTAAGGTTGGAGTTGAGGGATCGGGTGGACCATGTTTTCAAGATGTTTCACAAATTGTCAAGTTTGAAGAGAAGGAATCCAAGTTTCAGAGAAGGGTTCTTGGCTTTAGAAAATAATTTTGGTGGCCATGGTTACACCCCAAAAGGGCTCCTGTATAAGCTTCTTATGATGGTGTTAGGGAACCATGATATTCCTGGTCTGGAGTACCATTCCTCAGCCGTAGGGAGGTTTTTTAAAAGTGGGTTTGGAAGACTCGGCCTCGGACAGGTGAACATTCTCCTATTGCATTTTCTTATACTGACTGACATTTATTGCGTTTGAGTTCTAGTGCTGAAGAAGCCACGTACATGTTTATGCTTGAACCTTCATGAATTATGTGGTTGTAATGTGATGTTGAAATATCAGTTATCCAATAGGCACTACATAGCTGTTATAGTGATGGGAAATTTGCCCATGTTAGTACCTTCAACTTTTGTATTAACAGATCTGTGTTGATTCATCAAAATGCCAAAAGCTGCTGGTCCATACAACTCTTATTAACCAGTACATTGAACCATAGTTGTACTTAATGGAGTACTTCCATCAAACCATATGAATAAAGAAAGAAAGAAAGAGAAGAGAAGAGTGGTCCACATAATAACATGGGGCCTAGTTATGACAATTGGAGTCGCCTGACTGCCTGAGATCTGAACCCGTCTTTCCCAGTTGGCTTGGATACATGGGGCTTAGGCAGCATTTAGTCGCCCGTATGTGCTGATATATGAATTGTTCTCTGTTCCAGGCAAAACCAAAGTTGGGTGAGCAAAGTGTTCTTCTCGTTTTCATTGTGGGAGGCATCAACGGTGTTGAGGTGTGATTCTCTCTACTTCATAGTTGATACCTGAAATTGAATTTCAAAACTTCTAGATTTAGGCACATCACTCATTTTTTGTTTTGCTTTGCCATGATCTGCTTGTTTTGCTAACATCAAATACATGTTTGTACTGTAACAACTGTGGCCAACCATCAAGATGTTAGGAACAATTTTATGTTGAACTTGTCATACCAAATGGGCAAAATGTTCTATGGAACTCTTGATTTGATCTGTCCGTTGTATGTTTTCTTACTGGAAACATCAGATGGCATGGGGATTGCTTAAACCATGAACCTTTCAATCAAACATGCTTGTGTCAAATACTGGATATCCAAGTGGTGATATTTCCATTGTGCTTAATGCTATGCTTTTGTTGTAATACTAAAGGATGAGCTGTGGGAGAATCACCAAGCTTGTTCTTTTCTTTATAAAATATGTGCCACTCTTCTTCTCCTCTCCTGTTTCTATATTCCCACGCACTGTGGCTTTCTATGTAATGGAGTTTTTTTTCCCTTTGAAGGAATCTATCTTCAAAACATTCACGATCCAATGTTCTTAAAAAAATGAATGAAGAAGTAGAATTGAAAAGTGCCAGTTCTTCAGTAATGATGTTCTTTCTTGAGGTGCCACTGCATGCATGTTTAGGCCACCAAGGAGCGAGGCGCATTTCTTGGTGCAACTTACCCCATGCCTAGAGATGTGCCTCACAGGTGGCCCAGGCAATGCTCAGGCTATAGTCATCCTCCTTGTTCAGTCTGTCCGCATTCCCCTATTAGTCATTTACAGCTTATATGTCCAGGTTCTAGATGACGAGACCCACTACAAACAGATTTTCCTGAATCTCACTAATTAAAAGATGATCTTAAAATGTCTCATTTTGAAATTTAATTTTTTGTCAGAAGCTATGATATACTAAAAAAAAAATCCACGTCTACTATCTGGTTGGGATGGCTCTCCTTAATGTTTGGACTATCCTCCATGCATGATCAGTGAAATTTATCCAGTTCACAATTCACATAACTATATACCAATAAAATCATGCTTTTCTCAACTTATTTCTGGTTTGCATATACATTTGACTTATTTTTGTATTTTGAAGGTGCGTGAAGCTTGGGAGGCAGCATCTGAGAGTAGCAGACCAGCTGTGGAATTAATAATTGGTGGTACAACTCTCCTAACGCCTGACAACATGTTTGATTTGTTATTGGGACCTTTTAGCTACATTTAGTCCACCCCAACATAACATTTTTGGAACACCAAAAAAAAAAAAAAAATGAAAAAGAAGTAAAGAAGGTAGAGAAAATGTAATTTTCCTGGCTATCATTATTCTGTAAAATTTCATGTGGAATATGTTTGAGTTGGCAAGAATCCTGCTGCGTCTGCTGAAACTCTTCAGGCTTGCTACTTTCTGGATGTTTGTGCTGATGCAGCCCATTCTGCACATGCCAGTGATGTGAAGATGCTATGCATACGCAACCATTGCCATCTCTCAGGTGGCCCCCACTGCTGATGTGGTGAAAGCATTCAGGTCTTCTCCAGTCATCTGTCATGTGGCATGTAGTTACTTTGATTTTCAAAATCTAACATTTTGTAATAGCCATTTTATCAGCCCTTGATTTGGGAAGCAAATCATATCGACATCCTAATTGTTTGGACGACCGGTCTGGCCTGGTATTGTGGCATGTGCAATGACAGCAGGAGCATCCCAGTTTGTATTGATGGTGCCTACACGTTCTTGTAATCGTCCTCAAGTTGAATTTTTATTAAATGTGAGCTTGGATATTGGCCTCATCGTTTATCCAGGGGTTATCAAAGGAGGTTGAACTACCCAACCATTCTTATCTTCATTATGCGAGCTTTTTGCATGGGTTGACGATATTACCCACTAACCGACTTTTGAGTTTCAATTTTGTCTCTACACTTGGGATGTCAACAGGTTCCGCCAATGCTCTTGCTGTTAGGTTAAAGCATTTTTATCTTTTTTTCATCTTATAAGAGAAAATTACATCTTGATAGATGTGAAATTTATAATAAAAAGCTGCCGTCCGCCTATTATTTTAGACTCTTCTCAACGTCTAAATTGTTTTAATATAATTTACTTTTTGCCAGCTATAGCATATCAGAAAAATAAAAATAAAACAAGTGGGCGACAACAAGTAATTTCATAGAATTATTCCCTACATGTCTAATTTGGATGAACTTGGACAGAAAACAAATAAATGAAATTTAAAATAGTTTGTTTGCTGAGATGAATTGAAGATAATAGTTAGATCATGCCTTTTTCAACACATAATTGACATCTATTAAGAGGTATTTTTGTCTTTTAAGAAAAATTTAATGCCTTTCAAACGGTTAACCCTGATGGCAGGGGCATTTATGCAATCCATTGAAAATCTCACAACTATCCCTGAGACTTAAAAACAAACTTGATCAAATAATTCTAATCATGCATTAAATCTATTAT
Source organism: Pouteria campechiana (assembly GCA_036873735.1). Classification (NCBI taxonomy): domain Eukaryota; kingdom Viridiplantae; phylum Streptophyta; class Magnoliopsida; order Ericales; family Sapotaceae; genus Pouteria; species Pouteria campechiana. Next base: position 19,824 of record JAYJMB010005053.1, on the reverse strand, counting down.
AGTATAATAAAGTTGGATTAGCTCAGATTGGCGGGTCAGACAATCAAGTTTGTCCCTCTTCTACAGAAAACAACGTACATGACTCGTAAAATCCTGAGAGGTAGGAAAGACTCTTATGCGTGACAATATCTGACAGGATATTCATCGCTTTCTCAACTTACGAGCTTTGGCATATCCTGAAAGCCAGAACGCAAGACTTCCACGTGTGACAGAGGTTGAATCAGTCCATATTGGACTAAGCCCCATGGAGATAATAATAATTCGTGACTTTAAATGTCAATTTCTTAAAAATAATAAATAACTTGGTATATAAATTTATGATAGTCTGAAATAGAGACAAAGGCAAGTGATATCTTTAGTCATTCATGATTCTATTATTCTTTTTTATTGTATTTTCTTTTAGCTTATCTAAAAAGTCAATCTAAATAGGACACCAATAATACTTATTACCTAAATAAATAAACAATTAACTTTAATTAGCATGAATCTTCTATTGCTACAGAATGATGTTAGCCGTTATGCATTTGTTATGCATTTGTTATTACTACCTCTGGCCTATTCACTTGGCATCTCCTGGTCACTTCACAGCAACCAAAAAAAAAAAAAAAATGTTCTGTTGGATTTTCCATATTCCATTGTATGTTTCCAATATGCGTATGTGTGTATGTGAAAATCAAGTATATAAATTCAAAATAATTTTTAATCGAGTATATAAATCTTCCAAAGCTTCTATTTGTCCTCCAATTAACTATCTATAAAAGAAGACTCTCATTTTACCATCATCATCATTTACCATATTCTACTATTCTCAGATGTTTGCAACATGCATTTTAGTGTCACTCATCTTCTCATGAAGTCCTTTGCCGAGTCTTCCACGAATCCTCCCACCATAAAGGACCAAGTAACCTGGGTGGGTATCTTCGTGGAAAAGCTTCCACTTGAAGCCTGTTTGACTGTGGTGGAGCTTATTGGCTGATTGCTGATAAAGAGAGCTCAAGTTAGTAAGCAATTAAAGTAAAATAAGCAAAAATTGTTTAATACAACTGAAATATATAACTCAAAATTATTAAGTTTGTTTAACGCAACTGAAGTTGAATATTGAATTAATGAATAAAAGACCAAAATGCCCTCGTAAGCCTTAGGTTTAATCAATTGATTAAAATAATATAACTAAAATATTTAAATATATTGAAAAATATTTTTCAAATAATTTGAAAAATAAGTATAAAATTAAAATGAATTGATTTTAACTTCAAAAAATTAATTATAATATTTTCAACTTTATTTGAATGGATGAAAACTAAATTTAATAAAAAGTATTTAAACATTTACGACTCTTTAAATCTCTAAAGATCACTATTTAGAAAATCAAACTGGACCTGCTGGTTCGACTGACTAGATAGGAATCGACTGAAGCATCGGTCCGGTTGATGTTAGTAACTGATTTCTTATTTTTTAGTATAAAAAATAAGAAAATAATTAAAATATACTTATATTAATTTAAATATACTTTAAATATACTTATTTAAAAATTAAACTTATTAATTAGTAAAAATATTGATAACTAATTATAATTATATCATGCTGAAATCACTGGCTTAATCCAGTTCATTCCACTAGTTAAATCAGTTGAACCAGAACTGGATACTTAAATGGTTCGACCTCTAATTTGGCTTTCTAAACATTATTAAAGATATCATTGTGAGAAGATAGCTGTGGTAAAAAAATTAAAACATATAAAAGATCTGAATATTTTAGTAATTATATAACATATATAATTATACTTTAGGAATATAAAAATTTTATAAGTTGAAAATGCCCCAACAGTGTACTTATGGGCTATCTATCAAAATAGGTAAATAAACTTTTTTTATAAGCACAGTCAAACATAATTTATTTTTAAAGACTCTTTATTTTTAATAAGTGATAAACCCTCAAAATAAGTTGAATCAAACAAGCTCTTTGAGGCTTGAAAGCTTACAAAGGTACCCTTTCATAAAAGGAAATAGTTAAAAAGAATAGTTCCTTTGGAATTTCAAAGGAATCTTCTCATATTTAGCTGTTATAAATAATTAAATAAAATTCAATCCTTTTATCTTACTTGACACTACTAATTTATTTAGTAATTCAAATATTATTTAAAAAAAATTAGGTGATTTAAATTAGCATTATTTAAAAACTAATATTTTAAAATTTTATTACTTCATTTAGGACATACAAAAATATAATTATACATTTACATCTTTGAAAGCTGTGATCTTATCTTAACGCATGATTCTACAAAGTATTGCGATATTCTAATATATGCACAAATTAATATAAGTATTTTTTATATTTTTATATATAATTTTATACATTTTAAATGATATGGCCCACATAAGCCTTCCATTAAAATGATTTCACATATTTTAACTAAAGTAATAATACTAAGTATAATATTTTGATTAGATTTTATCTAATCATCTTAATTTAACTTAAAAAAGAGGAGTTCTTTTGAAATTTCAAATAAAACTTTCCTTTGAACTATTTTCCTCTTAAAAATAAGCTTTTATAAAAACTATATTTTAAATATTATAACAAAATTTTTTTGAAAATAGCCCCAAGTGCTTGCAAACTGTTTAGTTTGAATCGACAACATATATGGTAGCAAATGATTGAAGTATAGGGACTGAAGAGAGAGGAGATATAAGTGAATCAATCTATTGACGGGATGAAAGGGTCAAAATGTCAAATACATATATAGGCCTTCCACGGCAACCAGCCTACCATGCAGATGTGGCGTCACCATGTCCTGCCTCCCCCACGTTCTGCCATATAACTACAGTCAAAGATGCAAGAAGCGGTCAAGCAGATACACAGGCCTTCCCTATCCATCACTCACAAACATGCAGCGTCACCATTTGCCAACTACATACAACACGCCATGCCATTTAACATATTCTCTTCTCTTAAGAAATTCTTTTCTACTTTGAACGAAAGGAATAAAAAGGCTTTTTGTGTTTTTTGCTTTTGTCTTGCCAGAAAGATTTAAAAGAGAAAAAGGGGAAGAAAATGATTGCTGTTTACGTTTGATGTGGTTTGTGCTTAATAAGATGGTAGTAATAGGTGCATTGCATGCATTGGACGGCCCACAGTTTTTGGCTCTTTCTTGCGTGCCTCATTAGTGACTGAAAAAACTTGCTTCCTTGTACAGGGTGGTGTCATGCTCTGTTTAGTAACCATACAAATTAACCTCGCCTGGCTATCAATATCAGTGTTTGACAGAGTATCACAGCTACTCAAGACGATTTGTCCATCTGCAGCGTAAAGTTGAGATGCTTATGACTGTAAGATTGGTGTTTTCTCGTGTTTTCATGGCATAGACGGTTCGGATTAATCACCACAGGCACGCCACGAGTCCAGGGAAGATGCCACTAACCTGTTGATACTGTGCAAGATGAACCAAAAGGAGCTACAGGCCAGAGCTAGAAGGCCACAGGAAAAGGGAATATAGGAGATTGTTGCGGAATGAAGTCTTCTAGTCAGGGAACACCTGCAACTCCAAGTATCCTTGCATTCGTATATGGGTTAAAGAATCCAATCGTAATCCTCTTTTTCATTAAAGCTGTGAATCTGCTGCAGACAGCATCCCCTTCGAGTAGGATAAGGATCTTGTTCTTGTTCTTGTTCTTGGCACGCGTGTTGAAATCTGGACCCTTAAGGGGTCGGCACTTGGCAAATACGCTTATTCGATGGGCCAAAAAGACAGGCCATTTCAACCATTTGCAGAGTCTCGTGTTCAAAAGAGAGTTAATGGTTAGAGCTTAAATTACATGGACACAACCCATTACCAAAATATTTGTGGGCCACTGTAATTTTTCCTTGAATCGACTATCTACATTAGGCGCAGCTCAAATTGATCTTCACTTTTAAATCTTCAAAGTAGTCGATATGCATAAATAAGAAATAAGAAATGATGGAAGAAAGAAAAAGGCAATAAGATTATTAAAAACAAAAAAAAGATTTTTAATATAAAGATATTGAGTAATATTAAAAATGTAAATAATAATAATATGAAAAAATAGAGATGTTAAGTATTAACAGATGTCCCATAAGAAATGAAAAAATAGGATAGAGAACAACTATCCTCCCCCATCTTCTGCTTGTAACAAAGCACCACTATATGATGTTCTAGAGTTAATGGATATCTATTTATAAAGAAGAAATGAGTCTTTATCTTGAGTGGATTGCTTAATGAATCACCATGATAAGACCTTATTTAATGTTACAGAACTCTAACACAAGTACCTAATTAGCCAATTGGTATCGAGCCACATTAGACCCCTAATTGTAAGGGATATCTATTCTAGCTACCACGTAATCTCATAAGCTCGAGATTCTAGCGTATCTCTTTGGACTCCTCCTTCAGGTGAGAGTCTTTATCCCACCTATATACGACATGCATACGCTCCTCGGTTGTGCACACGTGTTCAATTATAAATACACCTAGGTATATGCTTTGAAATACAAGCTTTTGCTATCATCTCATTATTTCTGAAAGAGTCCTGTTTATTGACTTAAGTGTCAGAGTGTTTAAACCGAGAATACCCCCAACATCCTCTGAACTTTGTTTTAGTCTTACAGGATTCAATGCATGTTTATCTCGATAACCACATCGGCATTCCGTTTGGAAATGACCTAAACATTCAATTGCAAAAAATTTTGACTACGTTAATTCTAGTATTTTCTACTTGTCAAAGTGACTAAGAACTTAAGGAATGCTTGCTGAAATCTTTCCTAGTGTTTTTTAATAACCTGCAAAAATTAGTAGCCAAATTTCCTGTCGCGTTCCAGGACCAATGATGGTTTCGTTTCTTGCACCAAAGGTGGTAGGGAATTTGCATCTAGGACAGCTGGACAGGAAACTTCTATATAGCCACTACATCTATAAAAACAGCAACCAGAAAAATCAACTCCAGCTGCAACTGGAAAAACAACCATGTAATCAACCAACGTAGCTGAAAAATACATTCAAGGAGCCAACGGGACCTGAAAAGCAACAGTAATAGGCCCGAAAACGCCATGAAGAATCAGCAACAACAACAGCAACATCCATACCCTTCCATCGTCAAGCTCTTCAGCTCCCAACCACAGCTTCTAAACCTTCTCTCCTATTTCCTTATCTTTGGCTTTGGTTTGACCTTTGGCGTTGTGGTTAGTTCCTATATCAAAGACCTTCCTCTCAATCTGCTAAACACCCAAGTCTCATATCTACCAACCTCAACACCTCAACCGGCATCTCGTGTGAAAAATGGGTCTCGAGGCATTGGTCGCATTGGACTCAAAGAGTATATCCGGCCGCGATCTCTCATACACGACATGTCCGACGAGGAGCTGCTATGGAGAGCGTCGATGGTCCCGCGGCGGCCCGGCAAACCCCCTTACAAACGGGTTCCTAAGGTGGCATTCATGTTCTTGACAAGGGGACCATTGAGTTTGGCCCCACTGTGGGAGAAATTTTTCAGAGGGAATGAAGGCCTCTACTCCATCTACGTTCATTCACATCCCTCTTACAATGAAACAGGGCCAAAAGAATCTGTTTTCTATGGAAGAAGAATCCCAAGTAAGGTTAGTTTCCCACAAGAAACCCTTTCATTTTATTCTATATACGCACTTCTAGCATTTTATATGAATCTTCACGTCTTGTCATTGGAACTCAACATTTGAATGGCAGTAGCTGTTTTCTTCGAAAGAAACACAATTTTTACTTCCCATAATTCATTTTCAAATACTAAATATTATATTCCATGCCTCTTTTGGGGAATGAGACATAGCTAAAATTATTTCTTCCAATTCTTGAATTAATGGAGGTGGTTCAATGGGGAAAGCTTAACATGCTGGAAGCTGAGCGGCGCCTCTTAGCAAACTCCCTCATCGACTTCTCCAACGAACGCTTCGTCCTGCTCTCCGAGTCATGCATTCCCCTTTTCAACTTCTCCACTGTCTACTCCTACCTTACAAACTCCACCAAGACCTTCGTGGAAGCCTACGACAATCCAGGCACCACTGGCCGCGGCCGCTACAGCAGCCGAATGCGGCCTCTCGTGAAGCTCGACCAGTGGCGGAAGGGCTCGCAGTGGTTCGAGATGGACCGCCGGCTGGCCGTCGACATCGTCTCTGACCGCAGGTACTTCTCCGTCTTCGCCAGGCACTGCAAGTCGTCGTGCTACGTGGACGAGCACTACCTTCCGACGGTGGTGAGCATCAAGTTCTGGAGGAGGAACTCCGACAGGAGCTTGACCTGGGTTGACTGGTCAAAGGGTGGGCCCCACCCGGCTAGGTTTGGGAGGAAGGAGGTGACCTTGGAGCTGCTGGAGAGGATGAGGAATGGTGGCGGGGCCCAGTGCAATTACAATGGGAGGAGCACTAGGGTTTGTTTCCTGTTTGCCAGGAAGTTCTTGCCTAATGCTCTGGACAGGCTGATGAGGTTTGCACCAAAGGCTCTGGGCATCCACTGAGCAAAACCCATGAAGGAACCATGGTTGAGGTGACCCTGATCGTTCATCTTTGGCACCCACCAACTTAGAATCACACCCATCTCGCCCCTCACCTTTACAAGGCGGAAAATTCCATAGAAAAGTCCCTCTTTTCTATCCATCTTCTCTGAAATTCATCAGGGATTTTAAAAATCAATATGGGACGGTGGTGGAATCATGTGTGTCCCACCAATTCAATAATACATCGGGAATGTGGCTGAGTACCTTGGAGAGGCCTCATTGATTGTTGACATTTGATAGCCGTATTGCATTTAATATTAGGAATGCGTTGATTTGTTAACAAGCCAGGTATTGTTAAAGGGGCACACGTCCTGAATTTTTATTTTTGGTACTCCTCCACACGATTTGAGGAGTTTTGTAATATTGACTTTTTACATGCCATGAAAGAGATGGAAATAACAGACTGTGTTTGTATCTGTGCCTTTGAAAGCATTTTTCACCTGTGAAAGGATAAGAAAGCAATTGCAAAGATGATGAGCGTTTCTTATGTTCCAATTGAAATTGTTGGATAAAAATGCCTTTCCACCATAGTGTAAAATCCACCTTCGGCTAGATTGGTGACTGACTTGGCAATCATTTGTACATTTTCTAGTCACCTAGATAGACTATTAGAATCTATTTCCATGTCCCAAGTGGACAGACGCGGGCAAAACTCTAGTCAAATTACATCTCTTACTCCTAAGTCGCAACGTGGACAGCTGTATCTATGGGGAAGGAGGACAAGGGGGCGCACAACCAGGCGCCCAAGCCAGATACAGACCCAACGAACCCAATGAACGCCATTTTTCAGGATCAAATGAGCCAGGGCCTTGGTTCCAGCCCCATAGCTCTCCCACTAATCGTCTAAAGCCCCACCAAATGTTTTCAAAAATTTCTTCCAGGCTCTCCATATCGAAATTCAAATTGCTCAGCTATTCTGCATAGGCTACAAAATTCAGCCAGGTCACACAAGTGGAATCTCATCCAACAGGTTGTGGAAATCTCATATGCACCACACGTGCAGGCAGATGTTGCTAGGAAACCAGGGCTGGGTGTAGTCCACATATGCACTCAACTTTCCAATCTCTAACTAGTTGGGAGTCACCAGTTAACTCAGTTTTAAAGACCATATGGATCGTCATCAGGAATCGTTCATTTGATATCTCTATGGATGTTCTGAGATGTACGATCCATGTACAAATGTCCAGCTTCTCGGTAAGAAATCTTTGATTTTGGAATGTAGGTTATGGGGTGGTGTGGACGGTCCGGATCATCACTTGGCCGCTAGGAGGACGGGGCACCTGATTTATTTTTTAGTATGATTCCAGGATCTTCAACCTTGTCATTTATGGTCACGTGCCATGCGAGACGCTTTTTGTTTTAATCGCGATGTTCAATTCGTCATTGGGTATTGAATCTGGACCGTCCTTTTGACATTTGACAACATCTACGGCACCTATACAGATCAAGCATCTGGCATATATAGATCAAACAGATATGTGTCACAAATATGTAAACCAGTTCGATTTTCATTTCATCTCTCTGAGACACGTTTAAAAGCCTAAAGCAATGAACAGAGGCCGGTCCGTTGCAGGACGAACCAAAGTAGGCTCCTGGGACCTAACCGTGCCCGGACCTCTGCGGCAGACAAACGACAGAAGGATTCCAAGGTTGGCGACATATGGGAATGGTTTTCCCCTATTTGGAAGATGATCTCAGCCATTCGGTCACGGGCTCTACCTACTGCCCCCCTTGGCCCCTTTTACCTTCGGAGTGGAGTATGTAGACAATGAACCATTTGGATGAATGACCCATCATATTACGTGTTTATGAGATGCTGTTCTCATCTGTCTTCTGGAGATGAAGAAGCCCTTCGACACCTTCCACACCCATTTACATTTTCTCAACCTTCTCCCTTATCTCCTTGTATTTGCATTTGGAATCACCCTCGGCACCACAGCCACCTTCTACTTTAAAAACCTCTCCATCAGTCTCTTAACTACTCACTTCTCATATTTGCCATCATCATCATTAACATCATCCTATTTGCCAAATGGGCCTTGCAGTGGCCGGGGCATTGTGCTGAAAGGGTACGCGCAACCAGTCCCATCTCTCAAGCGTGACATGTCCGACGAAGAGTTGCTGTGGAAAGCGTCGATGATTCCAAGGCGTCCTGATGATTTCCCGTTTAAACGGTCTCCCAAGGTGGCCTTCATGTTCTTGACTAGGGGTCCATTGCCTTTGGCCCCACTGTGGGAGAAGTTCTTCAGAGAGAATGAAGGACACTACTCAATCTATGTGCATTCGGATCCCTCGTTCAATGAGACAGTTCCAGCAGATTCCGTATTCCTTGGAAGAAGAATCCCGAGTAGGGTCAGTTTCTTGTATGCATGGTTGTTTGTTCCCTTACATCTCCGACGTAAAAGAAAAGAAAAGGATGGTCTTAACTCTATTCATATGCATTATATCCATTGATAATGTATGCAGGTTGTACAATGGGGAAAGCTTAGCATGCTTGAAGCAGAACGCCGTCTTTTAGCCAATGCTTTACTGGACTTCTCCAACGAACGCTTTGTCCTCCTATCAGAGTCATGCATTCCCCTCTTCAACTTCTCCACCATCTACTCTTACCTCATCAACTCCACCCAAGTCTTCATTGAGGCCTATGACGAACCAGGCCGCGGAGGCCGCGGCCGCTACAGAAACAGCTTGAGGCCACTAGTCACTCTCCATCAATGGCGCAAGGGCTCCCAATGGTTCGAGGTAGACCGCAGCCTGGCATCGGATATCGTCGCCGACCGTGTGTATTTTCCAGCCTTTGCTAGGCTGTGTGAGCCCTTTTGCTCCATGGACGAGCACTACATGCCCACCTTCGTGAATGTTAAGAAGCTCCGGTGGAAGAACTCAAACAGGAGCTTGACCTGAACTGACTGGTCAAAGGGTGGGGCCCATCCGGCTAGGTTTGCAAGGTTGGACGTGACTGTTGAGCTCTTGAACAGGATGAGGAATGGGACCCAGTGCAAATACAACGGGAGGAAGACTAGGGTTTGCTCCTTGTTTGCAAGGAAGTTCCTGCCCAATGCCTTGGACAGGATCTTGAGGTTTGCACCAAAGGTGCTGGGCATTCAATGATGAATTTATTTGGTTGAGGATGCATGCCATGGCATATTTTGGGTTGATATTTTAATCTAGACAAGCCATCAAGCTGCATCTCCAGAAGGATCGAGATATGCCTAGAATATGACAGATTCATAATGCCAGCAGAGTTGGGTAGGTTGACTTCACCTGAGTCGTAGAAATCATATGACAAGTTGAAGTTAGAATCCATTTAATTTCAAACATTGGCCATTTTTAGATGGGCTAATGTGACATAGGGTTTAGTGTTTTGTCTTGGTGAGAGCTTTAACATATATTATTTCTGTCGTCACTCTTCTCATTAGTTCAACCCTGTTTTGAAATGCTGGTGTGTATCATTTATCTGTGAAGCAGTGTTATTAAGCCTAGTTTTTGCCATAAAAAATAAATGGCCAAAGGTTTAAAAAACCAGAGGTCCAATTTTCCAGAAAGGCGACCAATAGCGTGATCGTAGAATTTTAATCAGAGAGGTGGACGTGATTTGTCAAATTGGCATTTAACGTCTGATTATTTAATAAGATGAAAGTTTTCTTGCAGCCATTTTCATAAAGTTAATAGAGCTAGTTAGGTCATGCCGTGAACTACCTCAACCACTTCATCAACCAGAGCAGATTGTGAGCCTAAGTGGACAACCAAACACCCCCCAACCCACTCAACATGTCGGGTGTTTTCCCAGCCGTAGGTAACGGTCGCACACTTGTGCGACGTGTTCATGCTTTTTAATTGCGTGAGAAGACGAGTAGGGGAAAGGTTCATGGAACATGGTACGTGGATTTGGTCATCTAACATGGGCATAGCCAAGACGGTTGACCGACAGGGCCCCAACCCAATTATAGACACCATAAATTCACTGTCACGTGAAACATGTACGGATTGTGTTCAATCTATGGGTTTCACCAATTGCTAGCTAGCTCCAAAAAAAGGATCGTGAAAAGAAAAAAGAGGAGAAATCTTTCCATGGGGATGAGATATGCTGGCATGCAGGCAGTTGGGCTAAAATTGATGTGTGCTTGATGATTTCCTGGGGAAAAGGTTGGATCCGCAGTAAAAATCAGCCCTACCCCAATTTACTACAGGTGGATAAAGATAAGATTTCTTTGCCGAGGAATTAAGAAAAGTAGAAGGTCCCTTACGTAAAAGAGACAAAATAGTCTCTAACTGGCGTCAGCCAACTTTCCGTATATCTTATTATTACTATTAAACGGTCTAGTTGGGCGTTTTTCAGAAATTAAACTTCGTGACAACTGTCATGCATCCTCAATTTAATTATGGGATCCAATTTATGTCCTGCATTTGCAATCGAGAACTGCAACATTTTCTTCCTTGGCATGCACTCGTCGTTGATTAGCCATAATGTAGAATGGCTGTTCGAAGGTAGTGGAGTTCTAATGATCGGTTCCCATGATATCACATATGTTGCCTTTTGGTGGCACTATTCTCAATTCAAATCGCTAGTCAGAGAGCTGGATCACGTGCAAAAGAAATTAAAATTTTCCGTTGGCATGGATCAGTAACCCACCAGGCAAGAAGAGCGCCACCCAGCCAAAAATACAAAATCTCTCTCCAATGCTTTAACTTCGACCACACACACCCCTTCAATTCCCTGGCTGAATCTTTACATCTCACTTTGAAAACAACAAATTACAAAGGAAAAACTCACCGTGTTCCATCTTTGCTTACTGAGTAGCAGCAGCAGCAGCAGTTTCTTCCAACCCAGAAGAAGCTGGAACGGACCCAATCAAGTGAGCAAAGGAATTTGAGGATAGACCATTAATGTTCTAGTGCTCGAAACATTATACGTTGATGGCTGTCTACAGGAGTTTGCATATCACTAGCTCACTCCACCAGCATCTTCTGACACTGAGGGAGAGTCAGACACTGAATCAAAGGAATCGTGGGATGGTGACAGGTCCCCTCCGCCACGAATTTCTTCAATCATCTTGACTACATTGCCCATCCTAGGCCGCTGATCGGGTGCCACTGAAGTGCATGCCATGGCAATCTGCAGCATCGCCACCATCTCCTCCTCAATGTCCTTGTACCTCATGAGCTCCAGATCAAACACCTCTGCAGTCCATTCTTCTCTCACCACGGACTGCACCCACCTTGGAAGGTCCAAAACGGTGCCATTGCCCATGTTGTCGGGTGAGGATGGGCATTTCCCTGTCAGCAGCTCAAGCAGCAGCACCCCAAATGCATACACATCAGCCTTCTGGGAGCATTTCCTGCCGTCGGATATTTCAGGCGCACGGTAGCCATTGGTTCTTGGCGTCACAGCAGTAAACACAGAGAGTCCATAGTCTGATACGCGAGCATTGCCAGCCCTGTCAAGGAGCACATTGGTGGATTTGATATTGCCATGGGAGAGCTTTGGAGCACGGCAGGCATTATGAATGAAGGCAATCCCACGGGCTGCGCCAGCAGCAATCTTCATTCTGGTTGTCCAGTCCAAAGGGGTCCGGCCAGGGCCTCTGTTGCCTGTCAAACCATGTGAGCAATCCATGTTAGCAACAAAACTATGAAACAGCAGGAGAACCCAACAAGGCGACCATCCTAGTTAGCCCAAGAAGAGTTGCAACAGATGGACCCACATGCATACGTATATTGCATAACCAGGCAAATGAATGGTTGGCCTGAAAAAGGTAGATCACTGGCAAAAGCCAAACATCACCTTTAATGAGTAATCCAAAATAAGATATAAGATGTTAACCAAAACAGCCAGTAACATTAATGGAATGATAAAAAACGAATATGGTCCCAACAAACACTGGTTAGTCTCATTTACAAGCCAAATATAGCTGTAAATACATGACACCAACTGCCAACTACATAACCCAACTGCCAATTTGTTGCCACCAAACTTATGGTCCCATCAAATTAACACTGACCAGACCGGCGGACAGACCAAGATACCCAATCCAACTAAAGGCCCTGTAAACCATCGATAGTCAGTCCTGCTATTTGGACAGCCTACGGCCGTGGCGTGCATTGAATGCAACTGGGTGAATGGCCGCTATCACTTCTTTTTTATCATGCCCACCGAGGAAGGGCTTTTCCATTTCAAAAATCCTGACATGAAAAAGAGGCTGGAGGTTTCAATTTCATCGCGGCAACCTTTATTGGGGAAAGGAACTGACAGGCGCGAGCCTTTAAAAAGGAAGCTTAAGCGCCGTTGAGGACCACTCTCATCCAGGGGCAGAGAACTGGCCAGGCATGGAATTGGATTTGGCCTGGTCCTGAACTGTCTTCAGGAGCCCAATTCAAAATTATGATTTTCAAGCCTAACAAATGGTTTGGATGATTGAAACAGGGCCAATGTTCCAAAAGAAAGGTACTGGATAACTCCAAACAGGAACACAATTCATGGCCATTCCATTTTGTGGGCCCTACTTTAGTTTTAAGCCTCTGGAAGTCATGGATTGCCACCAGGATTGAATGGGAAACGTGAGAACCACGCGAAGTAAAATCCCACAAACTACATGTATCCAGCTAACATGAATTAGTAGCGATTAGTTACAACGGAGTCCCTTCTTTTTTGAGACAGGAGACCGACCACTTGTCCTTTTAATATTCATACAGACTAATAGCCAATGTGCGGGAGATTAGGACTTCGGGGCGCTAGCCAATCAAACTCAATCGTCCAAATAATCGCTATGTAAAGCTATTAGGACTATACGTGGGTCTTTTTCCCGGTGCATGCTATGTAAAGCTATCGAACTGCCTGCGTATTAACCGTCACAGGAGACCGACTAGCGGCAGGCAGCGGGTTAAAGACACCATTTTTTCCCTCTTATAGCAACAAAACCGTCCAAGACATTCATCCCTCGAAACAGGAAAATTTGGACGGATCTATCACCCCGGAGGGTAGCAAATGTCATTTTAAAATGAGGGCAAAACCGCCTACGGGCAGCCACCGGTTTTCCAAACTCGGAAAACCGTTCACCGGCTAAAAGAATACCATTCCACCACAATGCTCGGAACAAAGACGACACACAAGAAGGCGATCCGACACTCGCGATATCGATGGTTTGGATCACCTAAACAAGCCCATCATCCCGAGCATTATAGCAATTTCGAGCGCTCACGTAGAAAGTCCAACGTACCGTGCAGCAAAGAGAACAAGCTCCCGTTTGGCATGTATTCATACACCAGCAGCTTCTCGTCGCGAGCATAGTAATAAGCTTTCAACATCACGATATTGGAATGCTTCAAGCGCCCCAGAATCTCCATCTGTTGCTCGAACTCCCTCTTCCCTCCCACCACCACCTCCTTCAGCCTCTTCACCGCCACTACGTTTCCGTCTTCCAAAACTGCTTTGTATGCCGTCCCAAACCCACCCTTCCCAAGCATTTCTGCCGACGCCCTCAGCAGATCTTCCAGCTCGAAACGCTTTGATCCGTCGAAAAAAACCATCTTCCCCCTCTCGAACCCACCAACCTGCGACGGAGGGTACGGACTCGAGGAGTACACGATCTTCTCCCCTTCTAAAATGCTCGATGACGAGCCCTTCCTGCCGCTTTTGGGCCTCCGGAAGCTCTTCCAGAAGCAGAAGAACAGGAGGCCCGAGACGAGGAAGAGAACAACCAGATCTCCCACCACGATCGCCACAAGAGCCAGTCGACTCATCTTCCCTCCCCTGCCTCGGTGGGTCCCCGGCGCAGCCGTCGTCACCTCCGGCTTCGAGCTCGGGGACGACGAGACTACGGAAGGAGGACCACTCGACGGCGTCTTACCAGTGTTATCTGGCGGACTCGGATCGCTGACGATAGTATGGCAAGCGGGCAGAGGCTGGCCGCACAAGACCGAGTTTCTCCCAAATGCGGTGACCGGAAAACCAGACAGGGATTTGGGGATTGCCCCAGATAGCCGATTTCCCGAGACATTGAAGTCTTGGAGATTCGGGAGGTTGAGACTGGAAATCGAGCCGGCGAACATGTTGTCCTCGAGCCGGAGCGTGAGGATGTGGATCAGACGGTTGATCGTGGCCGGAATCTGACCGGAGAGGTTGTTGTGAGAGAGATCGAGGCGGTAGAGGCGGAAGAGAGACAGTACGGCCGGCGGGAAATCACCCGAGAAGTCGTTGTAGGAGAGGAAGAGGAGCTTTAACGCTGTTAGATTGGCGAGGTTGGGAATGGGACCGGCTAAGTGGTTGTTCTTGAGGCTGAGGACGCGGAGGCCCGTTAACGCCGTCAATTGGTTGAAGGAGCCATTAAGTCCGAGGCCTTCAAGGACGAGCCGCGATGCTCGACCCTGGTAGCATGATACGCCGTACCAGGAGGTGCACACGTCGGCGGTTCGGTTCCAAGAGGAGAGCTTGTTGTAATGGTCGGAACCGGATTTGAAGGCGAGTAGGGATTCTGCGTCTGGATTTGTGGAGGCCTTGGCGAGCGAGAGATGGACGGCCAGGATGATGAAGAGAAGATGAACGGAGTGTTTCTTCTTCTTCGCCATCGTTTTTGGTTGCGACAGCGGGTAAGCGACTGCGGAGCGACTGGGGAGCGCCCCGGTAGACGGTGTCGGGGCCCTTTTATTATGAGGTTTTGTGTTCGTTGAGATGGATTCCGTCCTGCGTCCAACGCTTAAGCACTAGCATCCTCTTACTCGGCGATGGATCGAAACTGTTTACATAAACTTAATTTCTCATTGGATAGTAAATAATAGAAAACAGAATATACGGATGAAAATGGATATATATATTTTATGAAATCATTTAATAAATAGAACTATCTGATTAAGTCTTCAACACTATGAAATCCGGAGCGAAACTTATAAAGTAACGGTTTCGATCGAATTTTCTTCTACCACATTACAGGAATGGACGATTAGTCATTTTTTCCATCCGGCGCGGCGGACAAACACACCTGTGCCTTCCTTCTATCGAGATTAGCAGTTACCCGTCTCCGAAAGGACAGAGGAGCCTATGATGCTTAGGTGTTAGGATCTGGACCTTAATATAATTATCATCATTTCATTAAGAATGGTGGACGACCGAGATTATCACAAACTTTGCGGTAGCAGACGAGACTGCGTACGGAAAGCAGCGCTTGGAAGGAGCCAGAAACTAGAAAGTGTAAATTGGGAAATTAGATCACGACCTTATTTGTAATGCTTTAAAGACCGAGGACAGTGCATGGACTTGGGCTCACTGAAATGCCGAAACTGCCCCCGGAAGCGCAGAAAGGGAGCCGCTGAGATGGAAGGACAGTCAACACTGTGGTGACTCCTCCGGTCTTCGAAACTGGAAAAGAAACAAAGGATGGCGCGCGGCAGGATGGGAGCTTTCCCGTGATGATGAAGGTACCGGAAATCTGTACGCCACCGTTTCTGGCTCAAAATATTTCCATCCGATGGCCGAGATTGATTGCTTGTTCCGTACTCTCCTGGCTTTGCTGCGCGCAGCTCGTTTACGTCAATCGTTAACCTTGCGTTGGAAAATCAAAACGTTTTCTGCATGATTCGCCGTTTCCTAGTTCTTAACACTTCCGCCCCTCACGGTATGCTGATGCATGACAATGGCTTAGGGGAAGTCCTTCGACTCTGGTCAAAACTGAGAGTTTTAAAACCTAAAAATTAAAAATTTGAGTAAAATTAAAGAAAATGTCGGATAAAAGTTGAAGATACAAAAATAAATATAATATTGATTAATATTTGAATATATATTAAAGATAGATAAATATCATATTTAATAATCTTTTTCAACCCCGTCTTAAGTATGTATGCTCTGTAGTTCTATGGCTCAAAATTAGCGAATACGTCAATTATTTAGGCTACAAATAAAATAATATAGAAAGAAAAACAACGTAATGATTTCAAAATGGCCTTCATAATCCAAAATTTTGCGGTTTCAAAATTCGGAAATCCCACGGCGTACTTCATGATATCATTGTTAGTTTTTTAAGTCCACCGGTCAACACCGAAATCGGTCGACAGTCCCAGTCGCACGCAGAGGGTTTTAATTTTTAAATGCGTTCCCCCATGCACGGGGAATGAGAGCCGCCACTGTTTATGACAGGTCTAGTCCCACCATTCTACGTGGTACCGCGGGAGCATGGAATCGGAAAAGCGGTGCCCCGCAGATAGCAGCAGGCACGTGGTAAAGCTCCTCGGAAGAAGAACGCTGATACACCGGCGGACTGTGAACAGCTAGACGCATGAGCACAAAACGCCTTACACTATTATGTAATCGTCTCAACGCGACAGCAGAATACTTATTGCCTGTTTGGCTGGAGGTCATTTGTTGGAGCTTTTGACTAATTGAACTTTTTAACGGTTTCGCGGTGGGATCAAGTGCTTTTGAAACACCTGCCAAACAGCCAAATATTCACAGCAAACAGCGAAAGCACCTTATAAGAGCTTTAAAGCGCTTTCCCGCTGTGTAGACGCAAGCCAAAGAGGCACTTAGAAGAGCTAAACACTGACAAATTTTCTTGATATAACTGCACAAAATAATGGGAATCAGGTATTTTCTAGGCCCATCAATTCAACGGTTGGGATTTAATTTCTTCGTGACGTGCGCCTTTCGTATCAGTAGCTGCTACAGCTTTTATCGATGTAATTATCTCTCGGCAGCAAAACAGTTGCGTGGGGGATTCGGTTCAGCTTTGATACCAGGAACCACGGAGGGCAATTTTGTAAACTGAAAAAAAGAAACGGTTAATTTTTGGAATTTGCTGAGAAAGAGACGAGTTGTCTCATCGGCATGATTATAGAATATAGGGGCATGCGATCCTCTGACGCCTGAGCTCTTAAAAGACGTTAATTTCCTGCTAATCTCAGTTAACAGAGGTCAGTAACGTCTAATGTCAGAAATAACCAGAACTTTTAAAAGCATTTAATTCCTCGAATGACCAAAATAGCCTCACGCGCATTCCCAAGCAATTTCCTAGTAGTAGACGATCAAGACCGTTCATCAAGAGGATTTCATCAACTAGTAACAGTGTCGAATTGGGTTATTCGTGGGACTATTAAATGAATGGTCTGGATTGCATTGGTAAGGGGGAATGAGCCCTTCATATTCATTAGCTGTGTTTAGACAGGGTGCATCTCCTTTTGTCATCCGTCTCCATTTCCCACAACCAGATGCAGGCAGAAGCAAATTTTAAAATCAGGAGCACCAGTGGCTTGTGCGCCGGAGCACATGAAATTGGAAGATAGCAATAGTATCCTTCTCTTTAGGATACTGCTTTGTCCTCTTGCAAATTTTAGATTATAAAAGGATCGTGAGCTTTTGGCAACTAATTCTGCAACGAAACTTAATTTGGTTGCTTGAGTAGAATATAATTAATTATAAGGACGTTGCCAAGATCACTTATGTAACTAATATTGCAACAAAAATATATGTTGCACATGTTTACATGCATCAAAATATATATCATAGGCATGAATAACATTTATTGTCAAAAAGCAAATTTCTTGGAGTGACGTAGATGGCCAACTCTCAGGCATTGTCCATTTTCCTTTCATGCATGCCCAATTGCTCCATGAAATTGGAAGAGAGAGTTTATGGCTAGTAAGTAAAATATATCTATTATTTATGTCGAGAATGCATTTCATCCCAATTTTGATCCCTTGCCAAATCCACTTTAAGGCACGCCACATAAAAAATGCACCCGTAGTTAAACATCCACTTTTAGTTTCTTCGTTTGATAAGTCGTGAATTTGGCCAACTATAAGCGTTGCATCTTCGTTGTTCTTGTCATCACGTGTTATTTTCAACCTAAGCAAGGTTATTTCTATATATTTTAGCTCATATATATTTTCCTATATTTTAATTTTGCTAACATTTCATGAGATATTTAAAAAAGCATGCTTGGATCAATGTTTTTAAAACCGGATTAGTGATTGAACCAGTTAGGCATCCAATTTATGGTCCAACCGATTGGACCAACCAACTCAATTGGTTGAACCAGTCTTCTACTTTTTAAAAAAGAATAAAATAATATAACATATTTTTAAAAAATCTAAACAATAAATCTTAATTTAAATATATAGATTTTTTATGTAATAATATTTTATTTTAATTCATCCTTTTATTTTACTAATAATTTTAATAAAAAACTTCTAACTAGCAAACCATGAACTAAGCTAAACTAAACCAGTTAACTGACCAGTTTATGATTAAACCGATTCAATCGGCCGATCTGGTCCGATTTTAAAAACACCAGTTTGAATAGAGTATTTTGAAAACGTTACTTTTAAAGTCTTCCTTCTCTTGCGATATCAATTTGCTTTTACCTATCATACTTTTTTCATCATAATCTATATTTTACATTGTTAATATTATTTTTCACATAAAAAACATATGTTTTCTCACTTTTATGTACTTTTTCACTAACGTTGCTTTCATTCCCATTCATATCATTATCTTAGATTCTCAGTGTTTAGGTTCAATTCCAATTATTCTATGAAAACTCAACACAGAAATCCTGTAAGATGAAAAAAATATCAAAAGTTGCCAAAGATGATACTTAAATACTCCAAATACTCAAGTTAGTAGAGGATTCTAAAACAATATAGAATAATAGAGAGCTTGCTTTGTTAATTAGATACAAATATGTATTTAAGTTGGTGCATGTATAAGGTGATGATTTATAAGGTAACAATTCCAATAATTAAAGTAGATCTTTAGAATCTTTATAAATCTCATGGGAGATTGGTTCTCTTATGTAAGCAAGACATAATATGGCGTGAATGCTTGCACCTCTTTTGTTGGCTTTCAATTTGACTAGTCTATGGTATAATTCTCTAGCACCTAAAGTTATTAAGCCTCATTCACAGTAATATTTAATATATATAACCATAAACAATGGTAATTGCCGAGCTGACTATTTGAAAAGTCTAAAGATATTGCTAGTTGCCTCATTTTTAAACAATTAAGTTAAGAAAATAATGCACAAGTTGCAATGGTTCTTTTGTAATGAAATTAAGAGTGTGAGGATGGTTTACTTTGCCATTAAAATAAAAGATGGAACTAGGAAGTCTCATTCCACCCCTCTCGTAGAGACCTACATAAATATAATAGTTCGCAATTACCAGAGTTCGAGGTCATTTTTGCAGCAACCATGTGCTACTGACCATGAAAACCTACCTAACCAAAGGAATGTGGAGAGAGAGAGAGAGAGAGAGAGAGAGAGAGAGAGAGAGAGAGAGAGAGAGAGAGAGAGAGAGAGAGAGA
>JAYJMB010005052.1:0-12349 GCA_036873735.1 Pouteria campechiana | reverse complement strand
TAACTAAGATTTTATATCCAATCGACTCTACATCTCATAATTTCATTTGCATGCTACCAACCAGTACCATGCTTGGGTGGTTATCAAATAAGTGGACTCAATCATTATAAAGTGGACATAGGATCACCAGTTGTTACATATGCCATGAATGTCATGAATGCCATGAATGTCATGAATGTAATGAATGCAATGGATATCCTGAATGCCGCACAAATACAGATATCCTAAATGCCACACAAATACCACATGCCACCATACTGCCACCTAGGCACCCATCACCTCAAGGGTGTTGTGTCATTTTCTAATTGGATAGGACGGGTGGCCCCCTATCAAGCTATGTTAGTCCATATGTCTAATAGTATAGGCAACATAGTCCATTTCTAGATGGATTCCATCAGAAACCAAAAGAGCCATCTCGACAGGCAAACAAACCTCAAAAACACAACAATCATATTCTAGTAGGCATTATTAGTACATATTAATTCTATTCCAAGAGGTATATTATTCCCAACATGCACTTCAGTTATGCATCCAAGCCTCAATCAAATTGTCAATTACCCAAGCCTTAATCAATTAACCAAATTTCCACACCTCAATCAAGTAGCCAAACCCAACTTCACACAAACACTATACTAATAGACATCCAAAGTTAATTTCAAACAATTGATATTGATTCCAAATTCAATTCCAAACAAATGATGTCGATATCCAGATCCAAAGTTGAACATACATCCTATTCTCATTTCCAATCTAGGCATGCTTCAAATTCTCAATCACTATCAAAGCATGTTTCAATTTCTAGTAAGATTTAATGTCCATCACATAAGGGAATACATAAATTCCTTTATCACAATTCACATCATTTTATCATATAACACAGTATCATCATGACATAGCAATTCCACAAATGGCTAGATGAATAGCTTTTGAAATAGTTACTACTTTTATTCATCCATTCCCTTTCATAACATCAACACTTTACAATAGCCCAAATATTCAACCAGTAGTATAACCACTATCCCTATCCAATCATTTATTCACTTTAATTTCTCACAAACAAAATTATTTACTAAAACATAACATAATTTCAATAAACACAATCCAATTCAACCTTAGTGAAACCCAATGTCCATCAACACCATCATAGCTCACATAACTATTTATTCAACTCAACATGTCCACAAGAAAAATTATTTATTCACAAATTAAGTTTTCAATCAAAACTTCATCAAGGAATCCACAAAGTGTCTAACTTATAATTCATTACAACATTCATTCAATTCAGAATTAAATCCATAATCCATCAAAAGACAGATAAACAACTGGAAATCATATTACATCATACCATCTTAAGTTGAATTCATCAAATAACTCATAAGGGTTCATATAGTTGATTCCATTACAATTCAATCTAATAAACAAAATTAAAACTAGTTCAATATCCAAACTTCACTATGCCATCACCATGCTTCCTTGTGCCACTCAAATCACAACTTATAGTTGTTGCCGATATAATTACTCATTTCAAAATTCATCTTTTGTGAATATTAAATTTCATTCATACGAATTACCCATAACCATATCCCTACATAATTATCATTTACTTGACCTTTATTTCCTTTCTCACGCCTTCCTATTACCCATAACTAATGTTCTCCCATATTCTCAAATCATGATCAACTTATCCTTAGGCATGTCATTTCCTATCCCTATTTTTAATATCTTATAGCCATCATGATCTTGTGCTTATCACTTAGAGTCTAGGACTTATCACACAGATAAATCCTAGGGTCTGATAACATTCTGTCACGCCCCATCTTCCAAGACACAGCTTACCCTTTTTGCACTATATTTCACCTTAATTTGCCCAATTTTAGGGAGGGGTGCTCTGCCCAAAATTCGGCAGAGCCTCTTCTGAATTTCATCCATTTGAACCTGTATAATATTTATCAAATAAAATAAAATAATAATATAAATGCTAAACAGGCACCCACACTCCCACAGCCCAAGATCCGCCCAAATTATGATGGCAATATACCAAATTGGGGTCATATTATTCTAATACAATATTAAATATACCACTCTATGACATGCCATACAGTCCATTCTATATCAATTGACATTTTTGAATTATAATTATACAAATCTAATTAAATTATAATTATACATCACTTTGAACTCTTGAATACAATTATATAATCATAAACAATTTCCAAATTGACATTTCTATACTACACATTCATTTTCTATAAAATATAATCATGATCATCATCTTTGGGCTCCCTTTCTTGACCTTCTAGCTAAAAATGTAAATAAGAAGGCGTGAGTCTGGGCAACTTAGTAAGCAGACATGATTCAAAAATAATAATGAATCAAAATAGTATGTTCAAAACCAACACATAAATTTCAAATCCAAATAATCAAAATCTATACTCATGAAACCCTCATTTACATTATCAATTCAATCTCAAATGATTGCATTCAATCATGCTAATATACTTCATACATACATATCACTTTACAATTTCTACAAATCATAATATCATTTCTATAAATCATTTGCACTATTCTTCAACAATCAAATAACCTTCCCATAAACAAAACACTAAGTATTCCAAACCATGGGATATACATTATCCCAACCATTCATGTACTCCCAAATTAGACATAAAGAAATATGGGATATGCACTATCCCCAACCAAAACACAAATGCCCAGTTAAACAAATGACATAGTTCATATAGCCAAAAGAAAAAGCCTATTTACATTAGTGTGGAATCATTGCACCGCACTAGAACAATTCTCTAAATTCTTTGATTCTAAATCCAATTTCAATTGGCTCTGCATATATCATATATATCATAAATTCAAGCCTGCTTTGTTTCTTATTGAAGCAATTCGTCAAATATATAATATAAATCGCTTAACATTTTCGTTAAGACATAACCTCTAAATTCCATTTCTAGTTATACATAGTCATTTTACTACTCAATTAATATTTAATTCTCCATAACATTAAGTTAATTGAGTTCCTAATCCATTCAAACCATTGCATAATGTCATAATATATGAAATCCCCAATTCATTATTCACTTTGATTACTATTTTCTTCATGGATCACAACATAATTTGATTTTCTCACATCTAAAGCATGCAAAAAATACTACAATTAACCGATTAATCATCTTCCCCATGATTATCATGTCAATCCATATCCAATTCCCCAAAAATTTATTGTGTATGGTTTACTTCAAACCCTAACAGAGCAAACCCCAAATTCTAATGCCCAATTCCATTTTGAACTATCATTATGCATGGATTAATCATTTCTCTTATGATTTTACACATGAATCCACACAAATTATTGCCTAAAAATCATTATTTACAATTCATACTAAACCTTCATTAATAAAAATCATAATTTCTGTTAATAGAATTGGCTTACCATGGAATCTAGGTGTGTCTTCAAATCCATGTCCAAAGCTACAATTAGCCCCTTCCACTTGCAAGAAATTGGTGCTGCCTCCATTTCCCACTGTCCAAAATCTGAAAACTTGGGCTTAGGGGCATGCTTGCATGATTCTCCACTTAAACAAGGGATTTTTTAAGCTCAAATGGCCCTAAACAAGATGGGTTCTAAAGCTAGGGCAAGAAGAGGAAGAAAGGGGATGGAATAAATGAAAAATGAAATGGGTTTCAAGATTAAAAAGTCAAATTTTCTAGGTACTCCGACACATTACGAAACCTATGTTGCAACGTAGAAAACCTGTGTCATGACACAGACTTCTCTAACTGCTCAGTGTCATGGCATAGAAAACTTGTGTCATGACATTGACTCTTTGTGTCTCGACATTGAGTTCCTATGCCACGATATTAACCTACTATCCCAATATACCGCTAGTAATTTGAGCATAACTTCTTCATATGATGTCCAAATGCCTTGATTTTTGAGGCATTGGAAAGCTACTTCAAGGGATACAATTTTTCTATGAAAAGAATTTCCAAATCACCCTCTAAATATGTTAAAAAGTCCAATAAATTTGACCCATAACATTCATCTTCTTATTTTTCTATCATTTGGAACAGCGTCAGTATATTAGTCATAAATTACTCATACGATATCAGAATTGAGTATTTTTTTCCATTGGATAGATAATATCATGATCTAAAACTTCTATGTTGAACATATTTTCTAATCAATCCATTATCCATGTCAAAAATCAATCATAATGAATTCACTTCTCAAATTTAGCATTTTCAAAATACACACTTGTGCTCCTAGTTTTCTTCCAAAATTTCTACTTTTTCTCTCATCTGTCATTCTTAGACTATCAATTAATATATTTCCCATTAATTTCATGCATAGTCATCCTTAATTACTCATTTAAGAAATTAACTCTCACTTCAAACTCAATTGATAACACATTAATCACAATGGCTAATCAAAATCAAAATCAAAATTCACACTTATAAGAATCACTAATGATCTCATTTCACAGAAAATACTTCAAAAATCATAATAAGCACTTCCCACACATCTCATACATGAAATGAGACTTGTTCATACCATTCACTACCTCATTTGTGGTTAATTATAAAAAATCACCTATTCAGTTGTTTTTACCAACATTTTTCTGCTATAAATGACTCCATATGCCATTTTCATTTCAAATTGCATCCAATGCTCAATCCAATGTTTTGAAAACATTACAATATATATGCTGACTATTATAGGCCATTCATATTGATCATAATGAGGCTTTTTCATAAATTTACCATTTCAGTTCTTTTTCTTCTCATTAACTTATGTACAACTCAAAATAGTGAATTTATCAAATTTATCGAGTAAACTCTACCCATCTTCACATTTCAAACACCATAAGGGTTACATTTATTTTATATTTATTATTAATATAAATGCATGGATTCAATGACAAATAAGACTTGATTAAAGATTATGTACTAATGGGTTTTGCCAAGATTTTAGCATGTTGAATCAAGTTGAAAGTCTTAAGAAAAATGAGCACAGAAAATATATTCCTTGGCGACATGGCTTGGGCAAATAAAAAAGGGAAAGATGAAGTATGACAAAACATGAATGAAAAGGAGTCAGTTATTTCTATTTGTCTATCAAAGTGGAAGATTATATATGAGGGATGCAAAGCAATATGCATACAACAAACTTTGTTCATCATAAGAAAGCCATAGTTATGCCAATGGTCATCTGATACAAACAAACAAAGGATTGATGATCTTCTAGTGGAGCAATGAAAGGATCATATGGTAGAGCAAAGACTTTGTCTATCATAATTGAGCCAATGATCATCTGCTATAAACAGACAAAGCGGAGAAGTAAGGATCGTATGGTAGAAGCAAGACTTCATCTATCACAATTAAGCCAATGATCATTTGCTGTCAACAGACAAAGTGAAGAAATAAGAATCGTATCGCAGAGCAAAATGTTCATCTAACAGAGCACAGAGTTTTGTCTATTCAAAGATAAACTCAACAGATAATCCAATAGACAAAGCCATAAAGAAAATTCATCTGCACCTTAAAGCTTAGTCTGTAACTTATAACAGGCAACCCATCAGATGAAGTAATGAAGGAAATACATCTGCACTCTAACACTCTATCTATTACTTACAATAGAAAACTCAATAGATGAAGTGTTGAAGAAACAAGATATTTGTGCTTATATACTTCAACAAACAAAGCACTAAAAGGGTGATTCATCTACCAGCAATGGAAAGGATGATTCGTCTGCTACTTCCGAAAGCTAAACCAGAAGATGAAGAAACTTTATCTTATGAATAGTTAGAAAGATACTTCATCTATCATAAGTAAAAGATGAGCAATGGTCAAGATGAATTGTTGGTCTTAGCTCAACATTAATAATGCTTTTTCCATATTAATGAAAAAGTCAGTCATTACAGCAAACCTCGACCAGAGCTTATTAAGAAACTAGAAATCATCTTCTCCAAGGTCAACGCTGAAGGCATTTCAACATATGAGGATTAAGTAGAAGTTAGAGAATTCAAAATACACTAATTAGAATAGTCTTTATCATTAATGGAGCTTACCTACCACCAACGACTGGAATTCAAAGTGGCTATAAATGAAGCATCATTAGAGTTGGAGAAAATAATCAAGTATTGAGAAAATCATTTAAAATTCTCTTGAGAGCATTTACTGAGCTAAGCTAAACCTTCTACAATCCTTCAAGAGTCAGAGCCTTGCATTCAAACCTTCCTCAACTTTCTTTAAAGGCTCTCAACCACCTTTGGGAAGATCATTTACTTTTGTATTCGATTTTCAGAAACCTTCCCGTATGATTACTGACAAATACTTGTGCTTAAACTTCTGATATTCATTCTTTGTAAATTCCTTGAGCTAGTGGTTGAGACTAGACTCAAGAAGAGCTCTAACTATTTGAGTGAATACAAGAGTTATTTATTCAAGCCCCCTAGAGCTGGAATCTAGAAGAATACTGGGAGCACCATAAATATGCCCCCTTAGAGCTAGAATCTAGAAGAGTGTTGGGAGCATTGTGAATATGCCCCCTAGAGCTAGAATCTAAAAGAGTACTGGGAGCACTATTTATGGCCCCTAGAGCTGGAATTTAGAAGAGCGCTGGGAGCACTATTGTATTTTTGCTATTGAAAATAGTGAAACCCAAGACACTAAGAGAAAAGTGTTCTTGGAAGAGTGAAGTAGAGTATTTACTTGAACCACTATAAAAATTATTGTGTCTTATTTATTTATGCATTTATTGATTGAGTAAGTGATTGCGAGAGGGATGATTAATCCTAAAGTGGTTGAGAAATAATTTTTTAAGTACTCAATTCAACTCTCCCCTCTTGGGTTTTGGCCAAACCTTTGGGACCAACAATATTCTCCCCCTAATTATTTAAAGATTATGCATGTTTATATTCCCCATTTGAGATAATTTGCAAATTCTTTCTCCCATTTTTTGTCACAAGCAAAAAGAAATATCCCTTCCCAGTAAGTATAGGCCAATCATAAAGAGATAAATAAACAAAGATGTTATTTCATTTCATTTTAGTATAAACAAAGATAAAAAGCAGGTTAGCCTAGATAAAAACATTCTAAGTTTGGGGAGATGGAGTGAGAGATTGTGGTGGACCCCGAAGGAGGGGCCTCCACACAATGGGGGAATGTGCACCCAAAACTTGGAGAGATTTCTTCAAGTGTGAGAATCCAAGGTTTTGAATGGTGGATGGTAAAAAGAGGGGTTGGAGATGGATGTAATATACTTATTTGTTTTATTCCCCTCCTCTTTAAATGCTCAAGATGATGGTAATATGTGAATCAAGGCTATCTGACAGCAATGAGATTGAAGAACAATGTCTACAAGGCTAGAGTTTGAAGAGAAATGCTTTTGATAAAATGGATGTAAGATAGATGTAGATAGAAGCATTATCATCCCACCAAGGAAGCAACTGACGAAGCAATGGTTGATTCTTTAGTCCCCACCATGCACTTGTCTTATTACTATGCTTGCTTCTAAAGTGTTCTTCTTTGAGTAGCTTCATCTTTGTGGTGCAAAGAAGTATTGCGAGTCAGAGGTTAAAATAGATTGAATGCGGGGGCTATAGAAGTAGTTGATACGATATTTTTGGAAAGAGAGAATAACTCATGCAAAACATAAAGTCCGATGTGATAACGATAGTTATAAATTAATTCTGGCAAGAAAATGACATGTACTTGACCTCAAAAACTAAGGTTCAGACGAAGTGAGAGAAGAGCATTATATAGAGGTAATTGACTTTGTCTGAGATGAAGTCTAGTCTCATGAAGGCATATTCAACATTGCAATTTTAGATATAGAATCATTAAAAATTTTACTAATAGATGATCACATTAGTCATGCCTAATTCTCCTCTAATGTTGCAGAAGGTGTTTAAGGGCAGTGTCTTAGTAAAGATATCAACAAGTTGAGCATTTGTGGGTACATATTCTAGACATATATTATGTTTTTCTACATGATCTTTAATGAAGTAGTGCCTAATTTTTATATACTTAGTTTTTGAATGTAGAATAGGGTTCTTTGTTAAGCATATGACACTAGTATTATCATATTTGATGGCTATGTCTCTATAGCTTAATCCATGGTCTAGAAGTTATTATTTCATCCACAACAATTGAGCGCAACAACTTTCAGTTGCTATATATTTGGTTTTTGCTGTAGAGAGAGCAACACTAGTTTGTTTTCTAGAGAACCATGATACTAGACTATTTCCTAGAAATTGACAGGTTCCACTAGTACTTCTTCTATCAACTTTGTATCCTCCAAAGTCAGCATCTAAATATCTAATGAGTTCAAAACTAGTTCCCTTGGGATAATAAAGTTCTAGATTCGGTGTGTCAACTAGATACTTAAAAGTTTATTTCACTATGTAAGATGAGACTCTCTAGGATTGGACTAAAATATAGCACATAAATATATACTAAAGAGAATATCTTGTTTAGATGCAGTAAGGTAAAGAAGATATCCAATCATACTTCAAAATTATTTTTGATTTACAATTTTACCCTTTTTATCTTTGTCCAGCCTTGTTGGCATGCTCATCGGAGTGCTTGCTGCCTTAATTTCTTCCATTTTAAACTTTTTCAGCATCTCTCTAGTATATTTAGATTGGTAAATGTAGCTTCCATTATCTATTTGCTTGATTTGCAATCTAAGGAAGTAGTTTAATTCTTTCATCATACTCATCTCAAATTCAGCCTGCATGATCTTTGAAAAGTCTAGATAGAGATCCTCATTAGTAGCTCCAAATATAATATCATCCACATAAATTTGAATTATCAAGATATCCTTATTAATATTTTTGATAAACAAAGTAGTATTGACTTTTCCTCTCTTAAATTTATTATCACTTAAGAATTTGCCGAGCCTTTGATACCAAGCTCTTGGAGCTTGTCTCAAACCTTATAATGTTTTAGTGAGCTTATAAACATCATTGGGTATATCATCATTTTCAAGACCAGGAGGTTGCTCTAGATATACTTCTCCATTTAAATATCTATTTAGAAATGCACTCTTTACATCCATTTGAAATAATTTAAAATTCTATAGGATGCAAAAGCGAGTAGCATTCTAATGGCTTCTAATCTAGCTATAGGGGCATATGATTCTTCAAAGTCAATTCCTTTTTCTTGGTAATACCTCTTAGCAACTAGTCATGCTTTTTTTCTTACTACTAATCCACTCTCATCCAGTTTGTTTCTGAATACCCATTTAGTTCCAATTACATCAATGTTCTTTAATTTTGGAACCAATTCCAATACTTTGTTACTTTTAAACTAATTAAGCTCTTCTTGCATTGCAATGATCTAATTCTCATCATTTAAGGCTTAATCAATGCACATTGGCTCAATTGTAGAGATGAAGGCATAATGACCACAAACGTTTTGCATTGACCTTCTTGTTTTGACACCATCATAAACATTTCCTATGATTTATATTCTAGGATGAGCACTAATAAATCTCAAATCAGTAGGAGGTTGATAGGGAACATACCTATTCTTACCTCCTCTAGGTTATCTTTTTCATTATTTAGCACATAGCATGAGTATCCAAAGGAATGAAAATATGAGATATTTGGTTTCCTTCCTTTCAAAAGCTCATATGGGGTTTTCTTTAAGATTGCTCTTATGATAACCCTGTTCAATACATGATAAGCTATACTAACTGCTTCTTTCTAGAATCTTTTGGAAAACTTAGTCTCATTCAACATGGTCCTTGTCATCTCCCAAATTGTTCGATTCTTTCTTTCCACAACTCCATTTTAATGAAGAGTTCTGGGCGATGAGAAACCATTGTGGATTCCTTTTTCGTTACAAAAGTTAATAAATTTTCTATTTTCAAATCATCACCATGATCACTATGGATAGACACAATTGACATTTGTTTTTTATTTTGAACTAGCTTGAAAATGTATAAAATATTTAAAATGCTTTGTGTTTGCTAGTTAAGAGAATCACCCTTGTGAATCTAGAGTAGTCATCCACGATCACATATATATATATATATATCTTTATCCTTCAAGGGTGATAATATCTAATGGTCCAAATAGATCCATATGTAATAATTCCAGAGATCTAGATGTAGATACCTCATTCTTAGGATGGAAGGATACTTTGGTTTGTTTTGACAATTGAAAGGATTTGCATTATTGATTTTTGTCATAGTTTAGTTTTGGTAGACAAATCACAAGATCCTTTTTCTACAAAGATCTAATATTTGACATATTGATATTTCTCATCCTTTTATGTCGTGCCCATGGATCATCTTTGATGGCAATTAAGCATTTTCCAATAATATCATTTAGCTATACTAGATAAATATTTTTATTTCATTTTTCACTGAACAATAAATCATTGTCTATATTAAATATATTAAATGTAGATGGTTCAAACACAACTTTGTAACCCTTGTCACATAATTGAATGATAATTAGCAATTTGTGCTTGAGCCCTTCTACATATAATACATCCTCTATGCATGCATTGAATAAACCATAAATTTTACCTATCCCTTTGATAAGGCCTTTGTTATTGTTGTCGAATGCAACTATTCCTGCATTTATCGGCTTCAATTCTATGAAAAATTTCTTATTCCCGATCATATGTCTCGATCAGCCACTATCCATGAACTAGGCATTACTAGACATAGCTCTAAGACTTACCTGCATTCAAAGCAAGTTTTCTTCTTACCTCTTTGGCACCCAAGTATTGGGTCCAATGGTATTAGTGAAATTGTGTGTAGTAGAAATTTGTGCATATTCCTTGGGTCTCCATCTCATTTTTGCACCTTTTTCTTGCATCTTTTTGGCATAACAATTACACACTTTATGTCCAATTTTGTTGCAAAAATAGCAAGTATTTGGAACTCTGCTTGGTGCACTATATTCCATTGATTTCTTTACCCAGGGATAACTCATAAACCTTCTAATGTTTGGATAGTTTTCTCTTTCTTCTATAAGGTTCACTCCCTTGAACCATCCAACAAATTTTTATGAATTTTTATCATCTGGCCATTCATAACCAAGTCTCTTTTTGTTGGTTTGATCAGTCATTCTAATGAACTTGGTTACAAATTCTCCTGGATTGGAGAATTTACTTAAAATACTATTTAATATCTCTATCTATTTTTTAAGATTTCCAACGTCTCTTTCTAAAACTTCTTTGCTTCGATTCTTACCTTAATAGAATTTCTGAAGTGGTCTTCAAAAGTTCTATGGTAAGTATGTTTTTGGCATTATCCTCTTCAAAATTTTTGTTCATTGTCTTATCCTTCATCGGTTATAATTTAGGTCTTCAAAGGAACTTCTGAGTATCTTCTGACTTGCTTATGAAGCTTAGACTTTACTTTTGTATTGACTTATCCTTTCTTGATATTCTGACAATGTCTTTTAGTGGTAGGTTTTCACTTTCTAGTGTAGGTTTTAGGAAAGAAGTTAGGGTTAGTAGAAGGAGAAAGAATGATGTTTGTGGGGGTAGGTTGTTGAGTATTTTGGTTGGAAGAAGACTAGAATGGCTTAGACACAACCTATTTAATTCTAGGAAGAGGAGGAATGAATGTAGGATCTTTGGTTATACAATGGTTAGTTCATGAGTCAAGAAAATAAATCTATAGGTGAAAACATAAATGAGATCTATACAGTCTTTAAAGGTTGGATTTAGCAGTTAAGGAAAAAGAATGGGTTATTTGTTTAGAAGAGTTTTAATATTGGCATTCATCTTGGCTATGTATTCTTCATAATGCATTATGATGAAAGAGAGATGGGAGCCTTCTTGTGAACTTTGGCGGTGGGATTTTGGCTCTCTTTTAGGGTTTAGATTGAACTTTTGGAGGTTTTGGAGTAAAAGGTGGTTTTATTGAGGCTTTAGTTTTAGGAGAGGGTGGTGTTTGTTTAGGTGAACGAGATGGTTTGGAGAAGCACACCCAAATTATGTGTTCGATTGATGAATCAACAAGCAATGGAAATGGAAGGAAAATGTTGTCAATAATAGCTTATGGATTTTCTTGTGAGAAAAATGAGAATTATTCCTCAGTTAGAAAAATGTGATTGTGAGGACTTGAGGAAGATGGAAAGGTTGTTCTAGGTATCCTAGACTTAAGAAGTATTTTGAGAAGTTTTTGTGCATATTCATCAAGAATGAATCAATGTGTGGTATATGAATGTCATCTCCTTTAGGAGTGAGAGGAGGATCAGGAAGAAGTTGGATTTTGGAAAGGGTAATAGGATTAGTGAGTTGTGGAAATGGTAGTTCTTTAGGAGAGATGTATTAGTCCCTAACTGAATGGTAGCTTAAGAGGGTG
>JAYJMB010005050.1:1248-12354 GCA_036873735.1 Pouteria campechiana | reverse complement strand
CTTTTCTTTACTTTCCCTCTTGATCCTGGCCAAGAGCATATGCCAAGAATTCCTAGGAAATGCGGTCGAGTGTAAGGTTCTACAATTTTATGAGCTCTGCTGTTGGTGCTGTGACATTTTTAGTTGAATGTCAACAAGCCGGACCTTCAGCCCATCCACGAGACTTCTCTTTGAATATTAATACAGGCATATTTTGCAGCTAATTTAAATATCATTAACGTAATATATCGATAAATCATATTTTCCATCTAATTCACGGATTCGATTGAAAATATAAATTAAATTATATCCAGAATGAAAGTCTCCGTATTTTAATGGTTTAAAATCAATAATCGCGATTCTTTTCATGGAGTCTTTAAGCTTGAAATATTGGAAGAAAATTCAAATGACGGATGGCCCGAGTCATCAGGATCCTCTGCAAGTGCAATATTATCAATAACAGTCACCTATCTAATCGTCGATTGAATTTTGATTTGAGAGAACTGGCAGGGAAAAAAGCTGAACCTCTAAAGCACCTAAAAATTTTCAAAATCAATCTTTTCGTATAGCGAATTGGCTAGAATCTTCTGGGATCTCCGCTGACCGGACGAAGGATGTTGCTTAATCATGCTCTTAGTATGCATTATCATAGGTAGGCAAATGGACGGCACGCAAAGAGGCCAGCAAATCATCTGTGATCGCTGCATCTGCATCTGCAGCCCATACAACCACCAGCAAACGTTGAACTTGCGTGTGGAGACGCTTCCAGAATGTCACATGTTCCATGACCCACATCCCAAAGTGGGCCCGTCTCAGGAGACACTCTTTGCTGTCGCCGCTTTAAAAAATATATAAAAATCGGAGGAAAGCGACGGAGAGCATTTCATATTTATGCAAATGCAAGCGAGCGGGTAAGATTGCAGGGCGAGGATGTGATGGGAGGAGAGGGGGGTGTGGGTGGGGGGTGGGGGAGTTGGGGTTGTGGTGTGGTGTGGTGTGTGGAATTCGCAGTGTGGCAGCGAGAGAAGGTTTTTTTTTTTTTTTTTTTTTTTTTTTTTTTTTTTTTTTTTTTCTTACTGATATCATTTGTTTTTGAATTGGAAAAGATGGGCTTGACCTTATCTTGATTTGTGGGTCGGGATCTGTCAAAAAAATGTTAGGATTGATTGACCCCAACTTGGCCTGTCCCGACCTGATTTGGCCATAAAAAATAAAGAGATAATTAGCATTTAGCAAGCGAGTACCAAAACAGAAGTATATAATTAATATAGTTTTCATTTACATCAACCGTACATCTCTCTGCACTTACTTATTTAGCATCCTCCACTTTATATATATATATATATATATATATATATATATATATTGCAAAATTGATTGAAGACTTTTTAATGAATCCATATGCACTCTTAATAGTTTATATTACTATGGCTCGCCAAGTTTTTAATCGGAACAATTTTTTATGCTTAGGACTAAATGCATGAAAAATAAATATGATGGCTTATTTAGAATTAGTCAAATCTCATGATGATGACCTAAAATAAAAGAGATGCTGCGGACAAGACGGGATAATTACCTTCTCCTTTATTGAATGCAGTGTTTTTACCCGTGATCTCTCGATGCGACGGCTCACCTTATTGCGTGAATGATTCAATGTGATCCAAAGGAATATCAAGCCAGACATCATCTCCATCAGTCTGAGTTCTACCGGGGATTAAATTGAAATCATTTGAATATTGACCCATTGCATTTATTGGATCGATTAAAGAGTGATTTATTTTGAGATGTTTGTTGAACTGAAAGAACGGTGGAAGGCACGATGGTCCAATTTAGATTTATCCGGATCATGAGATGGGATCAAAATAATTAGATTTTACCGAGTTACTCAAAAATGGAAACGCTTTGCCCAGACAGAGTAAGCGTTACACGATGCAATGGCAAGCTTTGCATGGATCAAGAGGGGTTTTTTGAAGCAATCAATCGTTTTGATAATTTACTTAATTGCAAATGAGATCTTCAGTTTTAGTATTTGCGTAATAAATCTTTTACGTTTCAAAATATTATAAAAATAAACTCCAACGCTAATATCTATAAGACAAATTTAGTTATAAAATAAGTTGATCATGGTTTCAAATGTATTCCAAAATAGTATAAAATCATACTTAACCCATTTTATATCTAAAATTGCCTTTGAAAATGAAAATTATGGTTTTATTTTACAATATTTTTAAATCGAGAGAATCTACTTTGTAAATTAATAGATTTAATTTAAATTTGGATAAAATTACAAGATATATTTTACAAAATCTCATATCCGAAAAGCAAACTTTTATTTCAATAATTCCCCACGTGCATCAGGTTCTCGGCAGTGCTAGATTATCAAGCGGCCGAGATCGCCAGAGCATCCAACGATTCCCTCGAAAGTTCACAAGAAGCCAGACGCGGTGCGGAGACGAGGCACTGTGACGGAAGCTGCAGAAAATGGCAGAAGATGAGAGTAAGCCCAACGGCGTCCCGACGGAGACCGACGAAAACAATCCGCGTCTGACCGGAGTCGAGCCGACCGTGGAATCCAACTTCTACCGCGAAGAAAAGACGTTGTACGGTGTTTTCAATAGCATCTTCGCTGCTATTTTCTTCCCCGATCCCAGCGCAGCTTCCTTCCCTTTCATCAAACGGCTTAGACGTGCTCTCTCCGACAACGGACCTTCTCTGCGAGAAGCTACTAGAAATTCCACCCGGAAGCTGCTTCTTTGGACTCGGCGAGGCGGCCCCTTGCGCGCAATCTTCGTCATCTCGGTTAGAAACGCAATTTCTTTTCTTTTGTTTTCGAAATTGAGGGTTTGTCCCCTTGCTTGGACGGGTCGATAGTTTGCGCTGCGTTTGCTTGGATGAAATTGATGGTTTGTGCCGGATGACTGATGCGATCTAAATCCACTGAATTTCGCTGCTTAAAACTGGAATGAATGTGGAAATTTTCTTTTTTCTTTTGGCTTTCGTTTGTTTATGGTTTGATCATGAAGTAAGCAGAACTTCCTGTATGAGATATCTTTTTCGAATCTGCTACTAACTGTCAATTTGGGCTTACATGGATGTGGGGGGTTTTTGGATGGTCAATTGATACAAATAATCCTATCAGAAATCTATAAGCAATTATGTTCAAGGCATTGCCCTTGTTTGTTTATGGTTTGATCATGAAGTAAGCAGAACTTCCTGTATAAGAAGTCTTTTTTTGAATCTGCTACTACCTGTCAATTTGGGCTTACATGGATGTTTTCTTTTGGGGGGGGTGGTGTGGGCGGTGTTTTGTATGGATGTTTTGTTGCAGATAGCAGCCATGCAAGAATTTTGTGCATCTTTGAATGTTGCATTCAACGTGATGAAGATGTCCACTGATCAAATTTTCAATTTTTTTGGTCCTCATCTTTAACACAAGTGTCTGTGTCATATGAGAACCTTGATTGTGGGTCCCATATGAATTCCTCTATCCGTGTGGCTACCAATTATTCATGTTTCTGTATAAATGATTTAGTCTTACTTTCATTGTCTGGATAAAGTCTATTGAACCTCTTTATGTGTGTAAGTTGGTATGAGGACAGCATGAAATTTCTCCTATTTTAAAGTCTATTGGGTTAGCTTCCACATGAGCTAAGATCTTGTATTGCTGAGAGATTTAGGTTCTTGGAGCATTTTGATTTACAGGCAAATTCAGTTCTTGTAAATGAAAGAAAACAGAGAAGATTAAACCTCCCTTGAACCCTTGGTTATTTAACAACATTACCAATCATAAGGAGGAGATAGGAAATTCTGCATGTATCAGTTCCTTAGGTTGCTCATTCTCGCTGAATATTGACATTTATGGTCAATGTCAAAGTGGAAATTGGATTATTATAGGCACATGATAGGGCACATATAGGGATTGGAGCTTCTTTGACGTTTGGGGTGGTTATGATGGTATTGGTCACATAGGCCTGGTCATGTTGAAAACTTTGTGGTTGGAAA
This sequence comes from Pouteria campechiana, assembly GCA_036873735.1. Lineage (NCBI taxonomy): Eukaryota > Viridiplantae > Streptophyta > Magnoliopsida > Ericales > Sapotaceae > Pouteria > Pouteria campechiana. Next base: position 8,373 of record JAYJMB010005050.1, on the reverse strand, counting down.
CGCCGCTGTTCTTGCAACTAAAATTTTGCGAGATAATCTAAGTTCTGGTAATGCATCTAAGATCTGCTCACCAGAAAAGGCCTTTGTCCATGGCCTACTTCATCATGAAAGGCACGGAATGGCTTTTGAGTTGTGTTTTTATTTTATTTTATTTCTCTCTCTCTCTCTCTCTCTCTCTCTCTCTCTCTCTCTTATCTAGAAGTATCTATGGTAATTTCATGGTACTTTTTTTTTATTGGTTCTAGAAGCTAATTATTATTTTTTAATTTTTATTGTTGCACTGAAGCTGATAGCATTGTTGCTTAAAATCCATGCTTGGTGAGAAATTGACTTCTATGTTCTGTGGCAATGCAGAGAATAGTTAAAAGGTTGAGTGCAGAATCAAACCAGTGGATAGAGTAGCTTTAATAGAGTTGTTGCCTTTTCTCTCAAAAGCTGATCCCCATAGTTCAGTTGGTTTTGATGGAACAAATGGTGATGTATATTTGGTCTAAAAGCAATGTTCCACGAGGAACTCAAATCAGACTTTGAGAATGGTTGAAAGATAACAGTTGAGGTGGCTGATCTTACAATAAATGGAAGAGAGTTCTTGTTACTCTTTTCATATCCTGAAGAAAATGTGCCACACTTGTGGTTCAGTGGTGATGCTTTTTTTTCCATGGTGCATAGAAACATTTCATTGAAAGTGCCTTATGACTAGTTTGAGGTCGAACATAGTTTCTTTACAGGCTAATTCTCGCTGGCATGCAATCCAGCTAATCATCATTTAAACAATACCTTCTGTAAACCCTCAATGAGCAACCTGCAGATTTCAGATCTTGCTTACTGATTTGCATTTTGTAGAGTGAATGTCGAAGGTGCTCTGTACTAATGAAGTGTTTGGGGGCAAAGGAAGCCGGCATTTGCCCATCTTATTGGTTCTGGCGTTGTCTGCAAATCCGCACATGCTTATATGTTTGAATGTATATTTGTTTTTGGGCATCGATCACTTAGAACTGATTTCACAACAGTGAAATGTGGAACTGGTTCATGCGGGGCCCACCAAACAGATTTTACAAAATCTGTTTCATTCATTAACTTTAATAAAAAGTTTATTTAGAAACTTAATTATTATTTTATAAAATAATTGGGTAAGCAACTAAATTTTAATTAGTTTTGTAATGAATATAGATCAATGCCCTTTGTTTTTTAGTAATAATAATAATAATATGTTGTTTGCTCATTTATGTTTTTTTTCTTTCCTTCTTCTTCTTCTTCTTCTTCTTCTTCTTCTTCTTCTTTTTTTTTTTTTTTTTTTTCCCCTTTTTGATGAAATGAAGGATGAAAGTCTATTGCCCTAAACATGGTGGTCTTTGATGCAATTTCTATGGAAGATCTTCTGAACTTTCTTTCCAACGATATTGCAGGTTGGGACAATTATTCTTCTGGCTTTGACAGGATTGACAGTTTTCCTGCTTTTCTTTCTGGCAGCAACAATCAATGCTATTATAATATCTTTACTCATCTCTTTGGCTGCTGCTGGAGGTTTCCTTGCTCTTTTTTTCGCATGCTTGACTGGAATCTATGTTGTGGCACTGTCAGTGGCTGCTTTTGTCATTTTTACTGCAACAATCTCCACAACAATTGCTCTTCTGATAGTCACGGGTATTTTTCTAATCTACCTATGTACTCTACTGTTTCATTATCATTTGTATATTTGGCAAGAGGGAGAAATGGACATGTAAATGCATTCCTGGCGTAAATAATAAATTGTTTGATGCTTATATGGAATGGAATATTATATGAAATGCTTAGGCTTACTGAGGACCCAAGATTGATAGGAATGATGCAATAGGATACATGTAGCTGACTCCACTTAGGTGGGAAATGGCTTTTGATGATGATAATGTGATACTTACGTACTCCATCTACCTAACAATTATACTTTTTCATCCTCATTACTTGTATTTTTCATCATTACCCCTTTTGTCTCTATTCTCTTTATGAATGACATCAACTCCTGTCTTGCTGAAACCATCTACATTTCCATTTCCGTCTATGTTTGCAAACACACCCAGTGTAATTCAATGGAATGTGCCTTTTTGTGCTCAAGTGTATAAGTCACCAGAAATCTTCGTCTGCTGGGTCAACATGGAGCAGGGAATAAAAGATTGCAATGCATTCATAGTTGAAACTGTACTTTGCTCATCTTCAACAATGGCTGGAAAGTCTAATACCATCCTATTTGGAGAGGCACTTTCATACTGGGTTTTTTGCTCATGCCTCCCAATATGTTACAGTTGACAAGTATGATGTTCAGGAATTTTAATCTAGGTCACTGAACAATGTTTAGTGGATCACCTTTTAATCTGGGTCATCTGCAATGAATGAAGCTTTTTATGACAATCTTGTTTGGTATTTTGGAGAGATAATAAAATTATGCAATCAGATTTCTTGCTTTTTTTCGATAATTTTATTTTATTGCCGTATAACCTTCGCAGAAGGGTTGCAAGTATTCTGTCTGATACTTGTTATGAGATGGTGATTCCTGGGGAGAGCCCTAGAATATAGAACATCTGGGCTGTTGAGGAGGAAAGAGAGAGGAAATAAAAGTGAAAGACAATCCAACATCTGAGTTCCATTGTGCCATACTATGATGCATTGGCTTGCTTGAACCACATGACATGTGGTCCCTGATGAAAAATCAAAATTGCTCCTCAGGATTTGGACCAAACAGGAGTAGGAGAGTGAGTTCTGCTGAATAATGATCAGAATTTGCAGTAATCTGCCTGACTTTCCTCCCGAAAAACAATGATTTTGGGGCAAGATCACATGTGCAGTGATGTTCATGATGAACAGCAGTGATCTCACATATGAACTAGTAGTGCTTGCTTTTTTTCATTTCTTCATGATGAAAAATACTGAAAACTTCTATCGGCTCGAACTTCCTTCCCACCCAAAACCAAACCTCAGAATTGACTATTGGAGCAGAATCTCATGATAGGAAACCATCTATTGTGCAGGGTGGATCGGATTCTTCTGGACTCTTTGGTTGGCTGCCAACAAGGGTGTGAAATTTACCAAACACTCACTTGCCATGACTGGATCGGCAATCTCATCATACTCCACTGCTCGACATGCTCACCGCCATAGCAGGTCCAAGGATGCTCTGTAGATTTAGTTTCATAAATGGCATGGGATCAGCTTCTTATATAATAATCTAGCCTTGTGTTTGTTTTTTTGTTTGTACATGTTATTGCGGAAGCATTTTTCTTGTTTATATCGTGTAGGTGGTATTGAATGTATGTTTACAGTTGTTGTGCATAAGGAGGAGACTGGGCAGAATAAAGAATCAGGATCAACATCCTGCATGTCTTCCCGTTCCGGATCATCATCTTTTTTTTTTTTTTTTAGTTGTTTACATTGGTTCAGAGGAAACCTACCCAGGAAAATCTTAATCACTCTGTGCTTGTAGTAAACCACTTGCCTCCAAGTTTTCAGTTCCTCCAGAAGTTACATAAACATTTCAAAACTTTATGCAAGATGGACATAGGGGATAGCATTTGGGGCATGCAACCGTCTACCATGGAGAACTTGCGGGACCCTAGGTCTTGCCTGGGGCGAGCTGCTTGTCAAAGTTCTCTCTTTGAACCATGTAAAAGGGTCTATGTCTATGTTTTACATTGCAGGCAGTCCTTGGACCACAGCCTTCATGCCTATCAAGAGACTGGGGTCGGGGCTGTTGAATCAGTCAGAGAACTAAAGCATCATGGGAGGGTGTTGCATCGTTTTGTTTGCCGTGTTTTCCACCTTCTAAGCATGATGCTAAGATGTCAACATTAGTGAGTTTACCTAACCCAATCTTCTTGTTTAGCAAGAGTGGAGCTCCTGCCTAGTCCCTTTTAAACTAAAGAAGATTAGCAACATGAAAATAAGAAGTTGAATTTTTAACAAGAATTCATTCATATTCGAGAATACATGGTGTACTAAATTTTAAGATTGAAAGCAGAACAGTTAATGCGGAACTGCAAGAGCTCTTGGCAGTTCCAAAACTCACTTATAGCAATTGGTGAACTGACTGCTGGCAGTTGCTTTGGCACAGAACCGGGGAGGGGGGTGGAGTGGGGAATCCTCTAGATATTCCAATATTGGACTGAAGATATTGCAGCCTTTTTATGCAGAGAAGCTTGGTAAGACCACCGCAGGTTTCTTTACTTGATATATGAAATGCTTGAAGCTGCCCTTTGGTTGCTTTATCCCCATTTCAATTTGGATTAGCAATGACATAAATGACTCCAACGTAATCACAATATATCAGAGGTAGATTTAGAAGTGACGCCAAGCTTATTGAGCAATGATTGAATCCATGTATATAGGTTCTACAGTTGCAGTAGCTTTATATTTTGTCTCTATGAAAGAGGGGGCTGCTGCCCTTTGCTTGTAAGACCACTTCTCTCTACTCTGGCGCAATCTTCATCAGAGCATGCATGGAGGGATGGATGAGGAATGCATTGCTATGAATGCCCTTGAGATACCTGAGCAAGCATTTCATAGCATTCCAACTATGAAGGGATGGATGATGCATAACCTAAGGCAAATTGTTGATTGCAAATGCAATTTCAAGGCGAGTAATAGATAGATATTAAAAGTAGATAAAAGAGGAAGTACGGACATGGAAAGTAAAATCCAAGTGATACATGAAACAAGCTATGCTCCCTATACCAAGGTTGGCGGGCTTATTTTAGGCTATGGAGATAGTTGCGAAGGCAACGCATGGGCTGGAGTACAAGTCCAATCGGCTGTGCTAAGAGCATTATTTACATTGAGAGTCTCACGAAGAAAAGCATTATTTACATTGAGTTGACATACAGGCCATCCTTGTTGAAGAGCTAAGAGCAAGAATAAGTCTTACGGTGGTTGGCTTAACAGCAAGAATGGTTATGTTTTTTAGTCAATCCCAGGCGGTCGTTGGAAATTTTTAGTATGAAATACCTACTCCACATTATTTTGCATCGGATGCAGTGGGATGGACTAGCTCTCAAGTTTTTTGTGAGACTGAAGCTAGGAATTCATTTGACATGGCAATTTTCCACTTTGGGTTCAAGTGATGTGGGATTGGGTGTTCGAAATTTAAGGTTCTAGCATCCTGTCTCTCAGCTCTTCCCCTCATTCTCCAGCACTTCCTTGAGATCTTCTTTGGAATTCAGGCGTCAGATGGCATTTTCTGAAGCGACCCCCCTTCAGCATCTCCATTCTTTCGGTTTTACCCAACGCTTGGAAGTCTTGTTGAGGTCTACTTCAGGCTGTTGGTGAGGAATAGCATTTTCGGGCCTTGCTCATTGAACGTCAGCCTTGAATCTTGGGTGCGGCGGTCACTCGCTCCTTTGACCGCAGCAATAGCTCGATTCATTCCTCTCGGCGTTAGAAATCTTACCGAGGACTTGTTCCGTAGCTGGGTACCGAACATCGTGCTGAGCACTCGGTTTCTCCAACACCAGCATATGCTTCAATCGTATTTGGTGCCGAGAACTGAAACGTGTTTTCTCAAGTCTCTTCTTCCGCCGCTGAATTTACTTCCATTTCCTTGATACTATCTGGCGGATGTTGAATTGCTGGCATCGTTGTCCCTGTTGCAGAGGGCCAGGCCCAGATGGCCTTCATTACAAGGCCTAGGCTCTCTCGTTTTCCCTACTCGTTGATACAAGCGACTGCTCCCTGCAGCCTGCAATTCATGTCCGTAAAGATCCTGTTGAGGAGATCAACTATGAAAACCGACCCCGCCATCATCACGTCGACTGCCGATAGCCTGCCTTTCAATGCATCGAGGATGGACAAGGTTTCCATCTCAGTGAAATCTTTCCACTTCCTGTCGCAGTGATACATTGCCCATCAAAGCAACCTGCTGTTGACCAAGAGCTCGGGCAATGACAGGAGATGGTAGTGATACATTATTTTTTATGGTTAGGCCATGTTAGATTTTAATGCATTGATTAGATCCTCAAATTTGATGCATTATTTAATAGAATTAAAGTATTAGATTTTTGATTGCATTAATTAAATTATGAGAATTGATTATTGGATTTGTTTAAACGCAATGATTAAATTCTTAAATTGTGGTGGATGATATAATATTTCTTGGTAGCCCAGTGCCTAACCCACTAGCCCAGCATGTTGATAGGTGCAAAGCCGAGAGGCCTAAGCGCTAGCCCAGCGCCAGTGGTGATGGCTGTTTGCCAGTTCGACGAGATGCATCGGTGACCGGAAATGAGGATGCTTGATTTTGGCCTCTAGATGTCTATTATGGATGTCTAAATAATTAATTCTTATATTTTTTGATGTTTTGGATTGAATAGAAAGGTTAAACCACACAAAAGATTATCAAATTATGAGATGTTAGTGGACAATTATGACCGAATGAGATTTTACCTCCCTAGATTGATGTTTTAGCCTACTAAACTAGTTAGGGTGTGATTAAAGATGTAGGACCCAATAAATTATCATTTAGATTGGGTCAAATAAGTAGATTTGATGGATCAAATGATCATATGAATGGATAGATGATCAGAGCATATTAGATGGATTAGATAGATCAAATGCTTATAGCAGATTAGATAGATTGGCTAGATCAACTAATTAAAGTAGATAGATCGATTGATTAGATTTGATGTGATAAGATATACTAGCCGATATTACATACATTGTTGTTCACATTGAGATATTTAGCCACGTGAATTTAATTGTTGTGTATGTTGACTTTTGTGTAAATTTATCCTACTATCTAAGTTCGTGTGAACTCACTTAACATTTTTTAAGTGATGCAGACTATGAGGGACACCCAATATGTAGCCCACGGGACAGTTTGAAGGTACCTAAGGATCAGAATTTTAGATGATCATTTCCTTACTTTAGAAATGCACATTTGGTGTATTTGAAAAATAGTTTAGGGTTTGTTTGGATGTTTTAGCTAATGCAAGAGTATTAATTACACACCTCCTCTACATATAATTCAAGATTTATGAGCTATTTTAACTATCATAATAATCTTACTTTTTTATTCAATTACTTATATTTTCAATCATTTTATTTTATTTTTTATTAAAAAATTTATTTTCCTTACTCTACTTTTCTAATACAATCTTCGAATTA
>JAYJMB010005049.1:0-12356 GCA_036873735.1 Pouteria campechiana | reverse complement strand
ACCTCTCAATGGCCATTCTTCCCCCGTCTCGACACCCTCATCGGCCCCTCCGCCGCAACGAAGAAGCCCTCGCCGCCGCTCGCTCTTCCGCTTCCTTACCGGAAAACCCCTCCGTCTCTGCCGCAGGCCGCCGCCGTCCTCCCCGTGAAGGAGAAGCGGTCGGCCAGCGTCGCTGCCGTAGTCGACGACGCTTTCTTCCGGGGGAATTTCAGCGCTGCTGCTGCGGCGGCCGCGGCGGCCGATGTGGATTCTGGATCGTCGAGATCGAGCACTGAGAGCAGGCCGAGGGAGGACGATGACGACGATGCGGATGGATTCAGGGAGCTGGCGCAGGCGATCGTGCGGTTCGGGGAGATCTACGAGAGGGTGGAGGCGGCGAAGCAGCGGCAGATGATCGAGCTGGAAAAGCAGCGGATGGAATTCGCGAAAGGGCTGGAGTTCCAGAGGATGCAGCTGTTTATGGATTCGCAAGTCCAGCTTGAGAAGATCAAGCGCGCAAAGCGGGCTGCTGCTAAAGGTGAGAGGAATCTCTGTTCTTTCCTTTTTTTCTGTCTGCCTCCACTGTTTCCACGAACCGCAATTCGATTCCTCAATCATTTGAGATATGTTCGTTTCATTGATTGAATTTTACAAGTAAATGCATCTTTTTGCCACCATTAAAGCTCCCCCCCCCCTCTTTAGTGTTCACTTTCTTGGGCTTGAGATTCACGTCTTCTAGACTTTGTGTTCTTGTCTTGCAGCAGCTCCATCTTTTATCGTTTTCCTTCTGCTGTTGGAATTTTCTTCCACTTGCTATGATTTATGCATCTCTGCTTTCCTATTCGTCTTTGCTCTGTGGCTATACTAAGAAAATGTATTTTTTTTCCTCTTTGAAGTTTTAAACTTTGTTTTCGACCTTATTTTTCCTAGTTGGATATAATCTTTATATAACAAAGCAACTGACGGTTGTGGCCTATCCTTTACAAGGGGAAAAAAATAATTAAAAAATAGCATAAGGAGAAAGAAGAAACACGCTTTAGATAACTATCTCTTATTATTGTTTTTACCTGCCATTCAATGCTGGCACATGGGCGCCTCAACATTAAGAATTTGAGTGACTGCAAATCAGTTGTGATTTGCTTATCCTACTAATTGCAAGGAATAGATGCTGGGTTTCACTGCACATGGATTACTCTATTTTATAGCTTTTGCACTGTTGCCTGACTGAGGAGAGAAAAAAATGTTATCAGTGGTGAGATTTTGCTCCTCAAAGTGCCAATGGAGATAGATGCTTGGGCAATTTTTGCTACCCTGACTGAACGTATAAAGAAATTTGCAATAGGTATGCATGAAAAGGGTTCCTTTCATGCAATGGGATTGGAATAGAGTTAAGGAGCAGTGGAAATTGGTGACTCCTGACATTTGTTCCTTTCATCTTCTTCCAAGTAAGGGAGCACTGTGGTCAAGTCTTTCTGTTGGCAAGAGATGTTCAAGCAAGCTTTATCTCATTCTTTGGATTTGAGCATATAGCTCAATTGCAGATGGCTAGTGCTTCAATTGTAGTTGCACTATCTTGCTAACAATACAGGCTACTCTTCTAATCAAGCTTATACTTCAGCTGCAAACCTGATAAATACTTTACTAAATGCAGAAACATCTTCAATATAGATGCTTCCCCTCTCCTGTGCTCTAATGTATGGTGCTTCGCTTCAACCTTCCTGGAATTAGAGTTTTAGCATTGGATTTTGGTTCAGCCCTATGCTTACCATGAATGAAACCTTCCTTTTATATGATACTAATTCAGGTGACATTGGATCAAAACTTAATTTTAATGGTTGAGTTATACTACATCTATTTATTGGTGGAGAGGCGAACACATGGTTAATACCTGGTAGTTAAGAGCGTCTTTTAGCTGCATCATATGACATTCCATTTTAACCATGATATCTTTTACTTGGAGTGATTTTAGATTCAACTCCTTAAAGAAAATGGTCGAACCCTCAAGCCTGATTGACACCAAATCCAACCATGCACTGTGTCTGGCCCAATATTTCACACTTGTTCGTATCAGCACCATGCAGCTTTTATAAAATTGTAGATGTACTTCTGCCACCACCCTAGATTAATTTATAACTTGCAGTTATGAGCATGCACATTTCATGTAAATGCTATGCTGATATATCTTGTTGTTAATTAATGTGCATAGTTAGATAGTAAGATCTCATCTGGTGGAATTCTTATGGTGGGGTTCATAGAAATTCTAATCAATTGTTTAGATGAGGTAGCTTCTTCTTAGTTCTGATTCTTTGTATCCTTCCCTTTTAATATATGGCAGCCCTGGATCTTGTTTTTGGTTCCAGGAAACAGTCATGCATTCCACTTTGTCAGTGAGATTGGTGCTTTTTACTGATTGAAGCGCCTGCTCTGTACACCAAATTAAATCAAGCATTTAGTTAAAAGTTATGTTATATTGATTGGTTAGGAATTAAGACTTGCCACTCACATTGAGACAATAAGCACACTTTTCCTGTTTGAGTCACCGTGTAGCTTTGCTTATGTAAAATGGGTTTTGGAGTTGGTTTACAAAGTGACTCCTGTTGGAAGCTACTGGTTTGGCGGAAGGTTGGCGAATGGTGGATGGAATGCTTCTTATGGGCAACTGGATGTTAAGATTTATCTATAGCATTAAAAAACCATTTCGAAGGACAACTGCATATTTGTTTTGAGAATCCTGGGCCATTCTATGATTCTTGCTACTGTCAATAGGTGGGAAACTGCAAGTGTTCATAATAAACTATTGATAAGTAGGAATCTTGCTGCTTCCATGCTTGTATCCCTTGTCTTTAGAGATAGGTTTCTATGGAATTCTTAATCCTGGGAGATGAGGTGGGACTTGTCATTTCTAGACAACTAGGCAATGCTATGAAGGATTTCATCCTGCCAAGCATAGAAGGGTGGATGGAAGGAGAGAAGAAAGTCTATGGATATTGGAGAGAATGTGATGTGGTTGAATTTACACTGAATGGGAGAAACAAGAGCAACAGACCATCCTAGGTTTGGGGAGAGAGGAAGGAAAAAACTGATTATTTTGTAAGGAGGCTCCCTTTAATTCAGGTCCATTAAGAGCTAGAAATAGAGCTCTCTTAGGCTCCATGCCTGAAGTTTTTGCCCTTTCCTACTTTTCTTTTCCTTTCTGTTTCACTAGGGTTTTCTTTGGATATATGATCATTTGAAGACAGTTTTTTGAGGTCTTCTGGCAGCCGGTTTTATCTTTTATCTTATGTAAATGTGACCACAATTCTTAGAAAAAAAAAGGAAAGGAAAAGAAAAAGGAAAAAAAAAAAGAAAAAGAAAAATAGAATGAGGCGGCAGCAACCCTATGCTTTGCTTCAGCTTTTTGTATCTACTTCTTCTTTGTATATGTTTGTGCCAATGTTTATCTTATGTGAAAATTTCTTAATAAAGGTCCTTGTATAAGGAGGACATGAGATTTAGGAATGAGTGTTGCTGATTCAGAAATGTGCTCTATTTTTTTTTCCCTCCCTCTTTTTAATGATTGATGTTGCGGATTTTCCTAACGCAAGTGGACGTGTCATCGACAAGTAATAAAATGAGAGTAGAGATCGTTCTCACAAGGATTATGATTACCAAGTACCGAATTACTCTAACCCTAAATTTTGTTTGAACAATCGAATGATGAAAATAAGAGATAGAAGAAAATCTAAACTAATGAAAATTGACAAGAATGCGGATCTAGACAAGTAGAGAAACAATGATTAAGACATCTAGGGTTTCCGGTTTCACTGGATTACTCTTATTCAATTTCACCCAATTTAATAAATCATTGTTTATTCCTATGTTGATAACAAATTTCTCTTTTTTAATTGTTAATCTTTCTCAAGCAATAACAATCTATCTCAGTTAGCAAATTTCTTACATCTCTGTAAAAATTCTAAACTAATCAACATGCATTAAAAACAAAAAATTTATGGTGTTACACAAGTCTCATGGATACCTCTATCTTATGATAATCATATGATATTTAATCATGGTCTAATTCAATCATTGCTTCCTCAAATTGAATCACAAATCGTGTAGAAAGGGTGTGCATACTTTCTCAAGCATTGAACTCAAATTAAACACTCAACATTAATAATGAATAAACATAAAATTGAATAAAAGTGAATAAAAGTGAATATTCATAATCTGGCTATATCATTGCCCTAGAACAAAAAGTTTAATTCATAATGGAGCTAAAAGAAATAAAAAACATTTTCTTAAACATGATTGAGAGAAGAAAAAGAATTGAGAAAGATAAGAGAATGAATTTATCTTCAAGTAGCACTCCCTTATCTTCACAGCAACCCCTTCTAAGTCTTCTTTTTGCACCAAAAACTCTCTCTCCTTTGCTAGCCCACCCTCTCCCCTGTTTTAGACGTGTGAAGTTTTTGCCTCTTTCCTCCCTTGATGTGTGGACATTTAATCTCCCCATTCAAAGCTTGCGCAACTCTTATTTTATCTCCATGAAAAACCATCCCCAATAAGCCACCTTCTAACTTGCGCAATCCTCATTGGATGAGGATTGCTACATGTACTTGATCTCCATCAATTGTTCTCAAATTAACTTCTAATCTCTTGATCTCCACCATCCATCGTGAATTAATCTTCATGTAAATTCATCATCATAATTAATTTCCCATCAATTGGACACTAAATAGATTGGAAATCAACCCATATTGCTGTCCATGGATAGATCTTGCAATCCAATCATCCAAACCTGAAAACTAACTTCAATGTGCACTTGATTAGGGCTGTTTACCTCTTGATCAATGTTTGGCCCACTTGAAAATCATCAATTCATGATAAATTATTGCTGATTAAGTCTCAACTTGTGGCTGGAACATTTTTTTTAAAACCAACTTGCACATAATACTTTTGCAATTGAATTGTTTGCGCATGAAGCATCCAAAAATAGAAATCCTTCTTCAATTGAATTGCCGCACACACCTCCCACCATTGGATTTGCACACAATTCACATTAAAACTTTAGTAAATACTTTGGAAACACTGTGCAGAAGTTCATTGCAATGCAGCTTGCAGAAATAAAATTTTAATTCTATGTGCATGAATGTTTTCCATGTGAAATTGCATGAAATTTAATTGATTTCGCACCTGAAATTTGCAATCTGAATTGTGCAATTCATTCTCCATGAAATTGCTGCATGAAATCCTGATTAATCTGCAAATCCTCTTGGGTATCCATAATGGGCCATCGTTGATCTTGAAGTAATTGGAGTGGTTGGATGCAATTCAAAGCTGGGATGGACAATTGAGAAGATCTCCACTATTGATTGCATTCAACTTGTTGTTGTTGACTAATTGACTTGAATTTTCCACACATGTGCATGTCCCACATCATGTCATGGCTGATACATCATGATAATCTTATCATTTTTAAGATGCCCAGGCCCAAGTAAGCTGTCAGATAGGCCGTCTGCACCAAAATAGCCTGCTTTGACCCAAATTGACTTGAAACACAAATTAAATCCATTGAGTGCAATATTTAATCTAATGTAGATGTAAATTAATGAAATCATGTCAATTGAGGACCAAAACATGTGAATTTAGGTATATAAAATAAGATAAATTATGAGCTTATCATTTGACATTAGGATGTGCTCATAGTTGGGTGATGCTTTAAATGGATTGAAGATTGGATAATTAGATGATGATATGCCTGGAATTGCTTCAAATGCTTAGAAATTTCAGCATGCTGATTGCGTCTTCGATTACTATCTCTTCTTATTTATTGCAATATTTGAGGTTTCTGTTTGTTAGCTGTGGTTGAGCAGTGGAAATTGATTATAGATTTGCTCCTTTTGTTTACAGACAGTTACAGTTAGCCATGCAGAAGGTAGCCGTTGAATTTGCTACTGGATCCCGACTCATTCCCTAGTCGGTTGCCTAAAGTGCAGTTTTATCAACAGATATCTCAACCCCATGATTCAGCCTAATCTTTGAAAAGTGCAGGTAAAGCAAGCGGCATTGATATCGGCAATTAATATCTTATAAATTGTATAGCGCTTCTAATTATCTGTTATTAGCTCAACTCCTTTCTTCATTGTTGACTATTGCTAAGAAGAAACATCAGAGTCTTCAAATCTCGGAAATGCTTGTTTTTGCTCCACTCATGCTAGCATCTATGGATGGCAAGGTTAACCCGCTTTCATCTTTAGTTGGGGCAGGCACCAGCTCTAGAGACCAGAGTTTTTGGCCCGGGTCTATGTAAGCAATTTGGAAAAAGGGGAAAGTTGTAAGTTTGCTCTCTTGCATTGTGCTTGGACGGGATTGTCCAAGTCCAAACAGAGGGTTGAAAGATGACATTGACCTGTCCTGTCTATTGCAGGGATATCGACCTGGCACATTGACTTTCGCTTCAGCAGGCCTTCCTACTCCACTCCTCGCATACTTCGCAAACATTAAGGTGGCCAAGTGCCTGTTGTGGGCTGTGATTTGTGGGATGTACTGAACCTTCCGGTGAGGGATCATTGCATTGGTGATCCTCCCATGAGGGTGTGTCTGGACTTTTAAGGACGGATGAAAAAGAGAATGGATGATTTGAAGGGATATAGAATCATGATTATAAATAAATTAAAATATTAAAGTTTCTTTGCATGGAAACATGAAGGACAAGGATTGAAAATACATTAATAATGAGAAAAAATGAGGATGTTCGATGGCTAAAATAATGACATATTACATTAAATGAGATGAAAACTTTCAGACTTGATTTTGGGTTGTCAAGTGTGGTTGAAAATTAAGGTCTTTAATTTTTTTTAAAATATACGATTTACAAATTCAACAAAGGCATACGTTCCATGCAGTTCAATGACGCTGAAATATGAGGAAATTTATTAATCAAGTTTAGATTTTGATAGGCATAATTAAAAGAGGAAGGAGTTTCACTAATTAATCCTAAAAGTTAAAAAGATGTGTTGTAAGGGGTGGGAAAATCAAGTTGATCCGTTGGTAGGGTTGGTTGCATGGCCACTAACCTTAATTCAGCTCAATTTAAAATCAGCTCGAATTTAATCTAATTTTTTATTTTTTAAATCCTAGTGTAACAACCCTATCAAAAGCAGACGGGTGTTGAACCCAATCCAAGTTGCATCTCCAAATGAGTAGGTTTTTTGTTCATTCAGAGGCTACAAGTATAATGGACGGGATCTTGCGTGGTGCATGGACAAGTCCATGTTGAGGCTGGGTGTGCATCTTGCATGGACGGTCCAAATCCATTCTGTATATATGGAATTAAAATTATTTTGAGTGGTGGGGGGTTCAGCACTTCAGCTGGTATCATAGAAATGACAACAGCCAGCTCTTGGAAGAATCTCTTTTCTACGGATTTTTCGTAACTGCAAGTGTAACTTGGGCTTTTCCATGACGACCGAATCATGTTTATGGGAAGGTAGTTTCAACATCCTTCGGCTCGATATCGATTTTTCGAATCATCCAACATCTACAGCTTGAAAAGCATCATTGTCAATGAAACTGATTGGAAGATCCTTTGCGTGCAGGAGTAATTTACACCTTGACTGCTGAGATTTATTGTTTTCTTTTGTTTTTTTGCATCCTGATCTAAAAGTTTTTCAAAATTGCAAGTTAGTCCTGAGAAAACATTATTATGCAAACGAGTACCAATTCTCTGAGAAAAAACCTGTAGCACTGGTCAATCATCATAAGATCGAAAATGATAAGGGAGACTGGGTAATGTGTGATGCTGCTGTATATTTGGTAGGGGTTGCATTAGCTTGAGGTCAACTCAACTATAATTTTAGGGTGCATTTGGGAATGAAAAAAAGATGTGGAGAAAAAAAGAGATGTGGAAAAGTGAGATAAAAGAAAAGGAGTGATGTGATATGATAAAGGGTAATGATTAAAAAAATGAATAAAGATAAGATAGTTAGACTTTTTTTATAAAAAGATGTAAAATAATAATTAAAAATATAGATAACATTGAAGAAAAAGAGAGTTGTTATGTTGTTAAAACGTCAAATTACATCAAAAGTTGTGTAAAAGAGACGAGGAAAAGTGAAAAGTTCTTTACTTCTTTTTATGATTACCAAACACATCTTTAGTTTCTAAAATTCTAACCTAATCTAACTTATATCTACTCATAAAATAAAGACCCTAATAAATTCTTGTTTAATTTGGATAGCATTTTAAAGAGAAATTTGTAAAATTTTGAATATATTCATAAAACTTTAGATATTAATCAATAAATCTTGAATAATTTTATAAATTATGATAATATATGGTCAAATTTTGATGATAGCATTGACATTAAGTATGAGAATGCATTGATAAACTCATGTATGAGTTACTTATCTTTACTTTTACTTATATAAGATTGCAAAGGGTTTTCCAAAAAAAAAAAGGCAAAATTTTTAAATTCTCATATCAATGATATCACCAGGTTGATTATAAATATTAACATAAAATGTTTACTTATTTTTATTTATGATATATTATTGTTAGTCTTATAAAAAATATGTTAAAATTTGCATAAGGTTGAGGTTGTTTAAGCCCTCAACCTAACTTAGCCCTATTTCAAAATTAGTTCAGATTTAAACTCGACCTTTAAAAATTCTCCAACCCAAATATTAATCTTAGAGATTTTAACTAGGATTTTTTGTGCCCGTCTCAGCTTTAGATTGAAAATTTCAGTTGATCGACAATATGGACCTCACCTTTGCTGCACACACCGTAAAATATGGGTTTGCTTATAAATGCAAAGACAAGAAAATAATTTTGAGCATATTAAGCAAGCTGTATATCATAGTAATTGTAATATCCCCAACTTTAGCCAATATGAAGTATTGTTTACTTTGGGCCCACCAGATCTTATTGGCATGTAAAGCCCGCATGGTTTTGCTCATTTGGGTCAACTCTTCTAGTCCAAAAGTTGTCTCACAATAACTTGCCATAGTTCACACTCCAACTGCTGATCTCAAGTCATATTTGTTTCGAAACCAACTCTCTCACCAACTGAGCTACAATAGGATCTAGTGGGACCAAATTAAATAATACGTTACATTGACTAGAGTTAGAGGTGTTATACATAGTATCAAAGACACTTTTTGACCATTACCTTGTGGGCAGATGTGGAGTGCAAATTTGAAGAGCTTATATTGGATGTGTGGTGAAAGAGATCCTGAGAATACCCAAGTCATTGTGAGGTTCCTTTTAGGCTAGAAGAGTTGGCCTAAATGGGTAAAACTGTATAAGCTCTGTATACCAGCAGGATTTGATGGGCTTAAAGTTGACAATACTTCACATTGGCTAGAGTTAGAAGTGTTATGATAACAATAGTTAATGTTCATGCAACTTCGATAGCCAAAAGTGACAATTACACACATTGGAGATCAGAGTCACCACAAGAAAGAACGAAAGGCGGAAGGACTCCAAGTCCCCCCAAATGTTTAAAATTGAAAAAAAAAAAAGCTTTTGAGTTTTAGAATTTGTAAATTGGTGCTTTCTTCATTTTTAAAATTGCATTCATATCGTTCCCATTTTTTTATAATTGCATTTTTGATGTTTGTAGTGCGCATCTTGCAAACTTTATTGCTTAGATTAGCTTGTGAAGTTAGGTTTTTGTTTCTATTTTGGATTCTGATTTTAAACAAGTCTAGATCAAAGATGGAATGATAATAGAAATAATCAGAAGATTTTAGGGGTGGCTAATTGTAAAAAGAAGATGAAGAAGAAAATGTTTCCATTAATAGATAAACCTTCTTTCAAGATTGATCTAATTAATTCAATAATCAATAGGCAGAAAATTAATCTACAGAAGGAATTCAGTGAAAAAAATTCCTCTTCTTAATCTGGATTATCACTCTTAACCTGTGACGTAGATATAACTAAGTAGAAGTAACAGCAGCAGAAGCAGCAATTGCAGTAATGGTAGCATAGCAGCAACAACAATAATAATAACCCCTCCCACTCCAAAATATCCCATGGATGACAGAAATTAATTAGACCATCTTGTCTGCACCAAATGAATGCATTCCAAAAAGAGAAAAAAGAAGAAAAAAGAAAAGAAAAGAAAAAAATGGACTCTATTTTGATTAATTTGTGACCCAGGGGGAACTGAATTACGTCAGACAGAGAAGAAAATATGAAAGCCGTCCATCGAATCAATTATTCTATTTTCTCTGTCTCAATGATCACTCACATGAGACATCTTCCCCACCTGTCGCCAGCTTGTTTCTTTCATTACTTTCACCACTGTCTACCACAGAATGTTGGCTTTTAAAATCCTTTTTCTTTCTTACCGTCCTTTGTGCACCATCTTAGACAGAATAACCTAAGCTATTTAATGCTCCGAATCACATCTCAACTACCCCAAGAATCTGAATTTTTTGGTGATTTCCAACCGTTGTAGCGTACTATTTTCTACTAAGGCATCGATGGTCTAAGGGCAATGGTAATTACACAGCCCTGAATCCATCTTAATTAGATGACAGCCCACGAATTCAGCAGCTTCCACTGCACTATCAAACCCTCCCGAAACTGCTGAAGTCATCCTGAGCTGTAAATGTAGATTGACAGCAACCAAATTGTAGCTTTCTTCCTCGACATTTCACATTGAAGTTTATACACAAGATTACTTTATTTCCCAAGGTATATTTGAGATGGGTGTGACTACAACCACGTGAAATTCGTCACTTTCTTCGTGGCACACGTGCCAATGTCTGCATGTGTTGGACAGGTTGCCTTCCATGATCATAACTCGGCCTGAAGAAGAATATTCAAGCCCACATGCACGAGAAACAGGTGCACCGTTAGCGAAATTGAATTCGGGTTTAAATTCAAGACTTTGGTAGGTGAGAAATGGACCTACCAAATTGTTGAAAAAGGACGGTCCGCATAATAATGGCCAGAATCTGGCACATGCTTCCCACTTAAGGACGTGGATGACGATGTAAATTCCAAACTTTAGCGAGGTTTTATGACATTTCATCATTCCTTGCATGGGGCCTACCATTGTGCTCTTTGATCTCTGGATTGATGAGTGTGTGAAGCATCCAAAAAATTCCCAGATTAGAAATGGGCAATTCTTCAGTGAAATCTATTTTATGATGAAACCCTCAAAGTTTCATACGCCATAGTATTCTTATTAAATTCAAATCAAATATCATACTTTGTAAAAGAATTATAATATATATATATATATATATTTGAAAGTTCTGGGCGTGTTTATATTTTATTGCTTTGGGGGTGGGCCACATGTGCTTTATTGTCTTGAATTTTGGGATGAGCGGTGGATATGAGGATTGAGAACCGATGAACGGTCCGGATTCCATGCATGGTATGGGAATTCGTATGCCTTGTAGCGCATGTGATCATTAACCATGGAAAAGCATGCATGACGTTTGACATCAATCTGGGGATGCACGCATACATGCATGGCAATCACACAATGGTAATACTTTAACATTCGTGGGGGCCACAATATCTGGCAGAATCGCAAAAGAACCAAGACGAATTAAAGTAAACGAAAAGCAAAGAAATATTTGAATAGGGAAAATAGCTTTAATGCTAGAGTGAGGAGTGGCGGTACGTGGTCATTTGGAGATGGGTAACTTAGGGTTTATGCATACATCATAAAATTTCAAATTAAGACTGTCCAACTTATGCATCATTTGAGTATAGGATTACCCAGAACAAAATTCTGCCTGGTTGTGTCGCTGCTGTGCAATTAGCGGGTGGAAATTGGTGTATTAAGGATGATAACATCCAATAGTATTATTGTCCCGAACCGGTGTATAGAAATTTGTGGTAAGGAGTTTCTCATCACACCCGATTTTGGGATTTTGATTAAAAAAATTATTAGGTGCGTGTAATGTGTATACCAAGAGTCATAAGCAGCCAGAGTATCAAATAATAACTAGCATCATTTAAAACTTTGTCTAGAAATTTGGATACCAGTGAGGCTTCGAGAGAGACAATTAAATCTTTGTTTAAATCTCGTGTACGATATTGAGGTTTTCTATAATTTAAAGGGTTTTCATTCCGTATATGGCTCCACGAAGTTAACATTTTCATTGAAACTTTCAGAATAGCTCGTGTAAACAAATGACAAATGTCGTTAGGGGTAGTTTAGACATCTTAGTAGGAAAATCAGGCAGAAATCTGTCGGTGGAAATCAATACTTTTCTTTCTTGAAATGCTCTAATACGCAGATTGGCTCTTCGGAGATACCCTTATTTATTGGCTGACCTCCCCAGGGATCCGGACCTCTCTCTCTCTCTCTCTCTCTCTCTCTCTCTCTCTCTCTCTCTCTCTCTCTCTCTCATTTTTTAAACTGAGCCCCA
>JAYJMB010005048.1:0-12357 GCA_036873735.1 Pouteria campechiana | reverse complement strand
CCCCCCCCCCCCCCCCCCCCCAAGCTAGAATAAAAAAGAGTGTGATTGCACTGAGTTGTAAACTTCTACTAGGATAGTAAAACTCAATTCACTAAGGAAAGTGCTTCAAAGACTTGAGTAGAAATGGTATCTCAAACCACTATAACAATTCTTATCTTCTATGTGTTGGCCTTTTTAGTTGCCTTATTCTTTTGATTGAACTACAAAGAAGGTTTTAATCCTTAAAGGGGTCTTCTTAGAACTTTTTTAAACCCAATTCATCCCTCCCCTCTTGGGTTGTGCCACACCAAAGGGACCAACAATCCTCTCCTTGCTTCATGAGGGAAAAATCAAATTAATCAAGGTATTAGTGATACCTGTGATCAGTAGAGGAGACTGATTAAGAGAATTGGAGTAGGAACCCAAGAAGGGCTGAACCACTATAAAATTCTTGTGCATATGTGCTATAAAATTTACTTCTAATTATTTTGAGCACATCTCTCAATTATTGGCCAAAATTTTTTAAAAGCTCAATTCACCCCCCTTCTCCCTTGAGCTATTATTTAGTAAAGGACCAACAAGTGGTATTAGAGCAAGCTTCATTAATTAAATTTTAAATTAGTAGTATATTAACTTGTTAAGAGATCCAAATGACTAGCATGTTCCATAACACATCTGCTGAAGGATAATCCACTTCCAGACCTCCACTTTTTGATGGAACCAATTGTGGGTATTAAAAAATGAGGATGTAAAACTTCTTGATTGTCACAAATTACCAGTTGTGGATTATAGTAAATAATGGAAAGAATGTCATCAATACTAAAGATAAATATACCCTTGAAGATATTCAAACAGTAGAACGTGATGTCAAGGTAAAGAATGTCTCTACTCAGACTATCTTCTTCTTAATTTGAATAAATTTTTGCCTATAATTTAGCCAAAGAAATCTGGGATAAACTTTAGGTAGCACATGAAGATACAAATCAAGTAAAAGAAACTAAAATAAATATTCTAGTGCAGAAATATGAAGCCTTCTCCATGAATGAGTTAGAAACTATTTCTGAAATGTTTGGAAGGTTTCAAAAAATCGCCAATGGATTAAAGAGCTTGGGAAAAAAATATGAAGAAGCTAAGTTAGTAAAGAAGATCTTAACATCTCTGCCAAGATATAGGATACCTAAAGTAACTGCTATCAAGGAAGCAAAAGATCTGGATAAAATAACAGTGGAAGAACTCATGACCCATGAAGTCTTAATGAAGCAAAAGGTACCAAATGAATTCAAAGGCATGAAGAAATTGCTTTATAACCTGATTCATAAAATGAAGAATCTCTAGATGAAGCTTCAACTAGTGAAGATGAAAAGGATATGAAAATGATAGCTCAAAAATTTAAAAATATGATTAGGAAGAAAAGATTTGGAAATAATTCCAAAAGTAACAATAAGAGCAAAGATAAGAAAAAGGATGTTCCAATCTGTTACAATTGCAATAAGCCTACGCATATGAAGTTTGATTGCCTAGAACCAAATAAAAAGCAAGGAGAAAAGAAAAAAAAGTATAATTCTTACTTTAACAAAAAGAATACTTCTAACAACAGAAAAATTTAAAAGAAAACAAAAGCTATGGATGCATGGGAAATGCTGGAGAACATGGTGCAAGAAATCTTGAGTGAAATAGAAGAAGAAAATGAAGCACAACTAAGTTCGCTCAGCTCCAAAAAAATAAATCAGGAAGAATATCATATAGGAATAAGCTTTATGGCCATCCATGTAGATGAGGTAAATTTAAAACCTGAAACTCCTGATCTTTAAGAATTATTAGATGAGCTATATTTAGATTTAAAAACTTTAAAAGCCAAACATAAGGAGACAAAAGGAGTGCTGGAAAGAACAATCTATGAATACTCTAAATTAAGACAAGAAAATACTTAGCTCAAGACTAACCAAAACCTTAATATAGAACTTGAGTAAATCAAAGCAGAAAATTATGCCCTTAAAAAAACATTGACTTCTACTTTATTTAAACTAAAGACAAAGAAGAAAAGTATAAAAAAGCAAGAACTCAAACAGAACCTGATTTTGGTACCAAAAACTATTACTAAAGTTATAAATACAACCATATCTCCAAATAATTGATTAGTAGCATCTAAAAAGCAATGGATACCAAAATATTCTGCTACTACCCTACTTGGACCCATTCCTAAATAGATACCAAAAATTATAGCTTAACCTTTTCATTGCAGATGTGCTTGAGAGCCACGAGGAGTAGTAAGTGGGATATTGATAGTGGTTATTCAAGACACATGACAGGAGAGAGGGAGTTGTTCATAGAGTTAAAAGCTAAAAATGGAGGAACAGTTATCTATGGGGACAATAGAAAAGGTAAGAGTGGTTGGAATTGGTAAGATTGGTCATCCTCCCTCTATTACTATTTTGAATGTTTTGCTAGTAGAAGGATTAAAACACAATCTTCTAAGTGTAAGTCAATTTTATGATAATGGTTACAAGGTTATGTTTGAATCACATATATGTTTTATAATAGATAATTCAAATTCAGTTATAGTACTTGGAAAAGGATGTAAAATGTGTATTTAGTAGATTTATATGATATCCAAGTCAAATGTCTTATTGTAAATAATAAAGAATACTTGTTGTGTCATAAAAGACTAGGATATGCCAACAAGTTCATAATTAAAAAACTATACAACAAAGATCTTGTTATTGTCTTACCCAAACTAAAATTTGACCAAAATGAGTTGTATGATGCTTGCTTAAAAGGAAAACAAGTTAGAGAATCATTCAAATCTAACAAAGAAGTATACACAACTAAACCACTTCAATTGCCACACATGGATCTTGTTGGACCAATAAGAACTAGAAGTCTTAGAGGGAAATATTATGAACATGTCATTATAGATGATTATTCAAGATTCACCTAGATAACGTTTCTTGCTTTCAAAGATGAGAGTTTTAAATTCTTTGAAACATTTACCAATTGTGTGAAAAATGAACAAAATTCTCATATAGTAGTTATAAGAAGTGATCATAGTGGAGAATTTGAGAATCAAAAATTTACTACTTTTTTTGAAAGGAATGGACTTTTACACACATTCTTTGCACCAAGAATACCTTGACAAAATGGAATAGTTGAAAGGAAAAATAGATTCTTGCTAGAGATGGTAAGGACAATGTTGAGTGAATATAACTTACCTCAATATTTTTGGGCTAAAGCTATAAATACTGCATGCTACATTATTACAGAACTTTTAATATATCTATACTCAAAAAAACTCCATTTGAATTTTATTATGGCAGAAAGCCAAAATATCTCTCATTTCTATACCTTTGGTTGCAAATATTTCATTGTTAACAATGGTAAGGAAAATCATGGTAAATTTGAAAGAAATTTTGATGAAGGCATTTTCCTTAGTTATTCTATTGTTAGCAAGGCATTTAAAGTCTACAATCTGAAGAATAAAATTGTAGAGGACTCTATTCATGTAAAATTCAATAAAAGTACTAACCCCTCTAGGAGTATAAGTGATTTTGATGATGAGACGGAGAACTTACAACATCTATAGATAAAATAAATATACAAGAAAAAGAAAAAGATTCTTCACAATCAAAGATACAAATGGATGAAGAAGAAATAGATTATGGACCATCCATCAATGAGGTAAATAACAATTCTTTTCCTAAAGATTGGAGGTTCATGCATGATCATCCTGATAACAAAACAATTGGTGATATTTATGATAGAGTAAGAACTAGATCTTCATATCATCAAACATGTGGTAATTTTGCTTTCATTTCTCAATTAAAGCCAACTTGCATAGATCAAGCTTTAGAAGATGAAAATTGAATTATAGTTATGCAAGAAAAATTAGACCAATTCAAATGTAATGATGTGTGGATGCTTGTTCCAAGGCCTAATCATCAATCTATTATAGGAACTAAGTAGGTCTTTAGAAACAAATTAGATGAATCTGGTATAATAATAAGAAATAAAGCAAGATTGGTAGCAAAAGGGTACTACCAAAAGGAAGGAATAGACTTTGAAGAATCATATGCTCATGTTGTCAAAATTGAGGCTATTAGAATATTACTAGCTTTTGCATCTTTCATGAATTTCAAACTTTATAAAATAGATGTCAAAAGTGCATTATTAAATAGTTTCATTAATGAAGAGGTTTATGCAAAACAACATCCTGGGTTTGAAGACCCTTATGATCCAATCCATGTTTTCAAACTCAAGAAAGCTTTCCATGGATTAAAATAAGCTCCTAGAGCATAGTATGAGAGACTAAGTAAATTCTTAATAGAAAAAAGATTTACTAGAGGTAAAGTAGATACCACACCCTTCATTAAGCATGACAAAAATGATATATTGATTATTCAAATCTATGTAGATGATATTGTATTTGGAGCTACTAATGATAAATTATATTAAGATTTCTCTAAAGACATGCAGAGGAATTTGAGATGAGTTTAATGGGTGAGATGAACTTCTTTTTAGGACTTCAAGTAAAATAGATGAAGAAAAGAATTTTCATTCATCAAGCAAATATACTAAAGAGCTACTCAAGAAATTTGATTTAAAACAAGGAAAGCCACTGGGCACACCAATAACACTTCTATTAAAATGGATAAGGATGAAAAAGGTAAATCTGTCTGTTAAAAACTCTATAGAAGTATGATAGGATCTCTTTTATATTTAACAGCAAGTAGGCCAAATATTATGTTTAGTATTTGCATATGTGCAAATTCTAGTCTAATCCTAAAGAATCACATCTAGTTGCTATTAAAAGAATCTTTTTATACCTTTTAGATACACCAAATCTTGGTTTATAGTATCCAAAAGGTTCAAAATTTAAACTAGTTGGGTACTCTAATGCAGACTTTGTAAGATATAAGGTAGATAGGAAGAGTACCTCATGAACTTATCAGTTTCTTGGAAGCATGATCATATCATGGTTCTCCAAGAAACAAACATCTATTGGATTATCAACTATTGAGGCTGAATATGTAGCTATAGGTAGTTATTGTACATAGATTTTATAGATAAAACAATAATTGAGTGACTTTTATTTAAAATACATTGATACACCAATTAGATGTGATAATACCAGTGTCATAAATCTGACAAAGAATCACTTTATTAGAGACCATGTACAGAATTGTAATATTTGCTTGGAATATGTACCAGTTGAAAATAAATTAGCACATATTTTTACAAAATCACTTCCAGAGGATAGATTCTATAAAATTAGAAGAGAAATTGGCATACTAGAATGATGTGCATAAATTGCATATTACATGAATTAATTACTTTATAATGTTAATGATCACATGATTTTGATGATTATGGTGCCTAAGATCATTCATGAATGTTAAATTTCTAACATTTAGAATGTTTTAGAAGTACTTCATAAACTCTAATCGAGTTTCAGAACCTTTTTTCATAATTAAATAATCTCTCTAAAACACCATCAAAAGTTCTAAAACACCACCTCATAAGCTCTAATGCACGGGCTTAACCGCCTTAGAATATCTAATCTGTCATTATTTTTGAAGCCCTTCAGCACACACTAAAATGTCCTCAAAACTTCTAAGGTTATAAGCATAGGAGTTCTAACAACCCATAATAACGACATCAGAATCTCTTAAATCATATATCAAAAACTCTGATTCTTACAAAACCCTAGCGTTAGAAACTATGCACATTCATTTCCAATCTCTAAGCCCCTCCTCAAAATCAACGATTCAAATTCCCGCATCACCTACATACTCACTCTTCCAAAACATCTCATTTCACTTTGTCTTCAGAAAACCCTCTCAATTTCATCCTCAGAATTTCTGAAAACCCCTCTCCTTCAAAGCCTTAAGTCAAAGATCTTCCAAAAATCCATTTGCTTTAAATGTCTAGGACAAAGAGGGCGAGCAAACACATAAAAATCTCATTTATAGATTCTGAGATAAGAAGAAAAGAAATTTCAGTAGAAGAACAGGAGAACTAAAGATTATGTCTTAAAGGTAATCTTCAACAATAAGAAATTTGATTACAATAAATATGTTGAAAGATTAGAAAAAAGAAAAGTTGTGAAAGGTAGAGTCTTTGATTTTGAAGCATTTGAAGAAAATAATTTGAATTTAGAATTGATTAATTAGATTAAGTTCCAAGGCTGGGAAAGATTAATGAGCTATAAGGATAAATGTTATAGCAAAATGGTTCAAGCTCTAGTTTCTAATTTCAATTACATTACTAGGAAATCATGGATTGGAAAAATAGAAATAGAACTATCTCTAGACAGCATAAGTGGTGCATTCAGCATTTCTAAGATAGAAAAGCAAGAGATTGAATGGCCATTAGAGAGAGCTAAGTTATTTTCAAATTTGGCTAAAGTAGAAATTAAGGAGAAGATAAATTACTTACATTCAGCCACCTAAATCTAAATCCTAAATTAGCTCATATGTTAATCTTCAATAACATATATCCAAAATCAGGAGGAATGGATCAGATTTTTGAAAAGGAAGCTAAAATTTTATGGGATATGAAACACAAGAAGAAGGTAGATATTGCTCAGATCATGGCTAATCAACCGTACTTTGTCAAGACATCTACCAAGTATCATCTTCCTTATGGGATGATTATGAGCAAGTTTTTCAAGATAGTCAATGTTGATCTTTCAAAAGAAGATGGAAAAGAGTTAATAGAAAGAGAAACAATAAATAAAGATATATTAAAGGGAATAGGCTTCAAACCTATTGGTCTCGAAGGTTAGACAAAACCCAAGAGGGGAGGGGTGAATTGGGTACTTAAAAAAATTATTTCTCAACCCCTTTTGGATTACTCTTCCCTCTAGCAATCAATCACTCAATCAATAAATGCACAAAATAAATAAGACATAATAATTTTTATAGCGGTTCTAGTAAACACTCTACTCTACTCTTCTAAGGGCACTTTTCTCTTAGTGTCTTGGGTTCCACTATTCCCAATAGTAGAAATACAATAGTATCCCTGACACTCTTGTTGATTCCAGTTCTATGGGGCAAAAATAAGTGTCCCCGACACTCTTTTGGATTCCAGCTCCAAGGGGCATAAATAAGTATCCCTGACACTCTTCTAGATTATAGCTCTAGAGGGCATATTCACAGTGCTCCTAACAGTCTTCTAGATTCTAGCTCTAGGGGGTATGAATAATTAACTCTTGTGCACTCAGACAATCATAGCTCTTCTTAAGTCTAGTCTCCACCACTACCTCAAGGAAATTTACAAGAAATGAATATCAGAAGTTTAAGCACATGAATTTCTCTGTAAGCACAAGGAAAGGTTTCTGAAAGTTGAATGTAGAAGTAAATGATCTTCCCAGAGATAGTTGAGAGCCTTCAAAGAAAAGTTGAAGAAGGTTTAAATGCAAGGCTCTTGACTATTGAAGGATTGCAGAAGGTTTAGTTCAAATTAGTAAATGCTCTCAAGAGGGTTTTGAATAATTTTCTAAATATTTTGTTGGTTCCTCCTACTCCAGCAATGCTTCATTGCAGCTACTTTGAATTCTAATCATTGGTGGTAAGTGACCTCCATTAATAATAGAGGACGTTTTGATTGGTGTATTTTAAATTCTCTGACTTTTGCTTATTCCTCATATGTTGGAATGCCTACAGTGCCAACCTTGGAGAAGATGATTTTTGATTTCTTAATAGCTCTAGTCGAGGTATTATTGTAATGGATGCCTCTTTTATTAATATAAAAAGATCATTATTAATGCTAAGCAAAGACTAATGATTCATTCTAACCATCTCATCTTTTACTTATAATAGACGAAGTATCTATCCAGTTGTTCATAAGACAAAGTCCCTTCATCTTTGTTTTTCATAAGTGACAGATGAATCATCCTTTCTATTGTTGCCAGACAAATCAATCATTCAATATCTTTGTCTATTGCATCATAGAGGCATAGATGTCTTGTTGCTTTAGCACTTCATCTGTTGGGTTTGTCTATTGCAAGTAACAAAAGAAGTGTTGGATCGCAAATGAGTTTTCTTCACACCTTCGTCTGATGGAATATTTCTCTACTTTGTTTGTTAATGGCAGACAATCACTGACAAATTCTTTATTCTACCAAACGCTCCTTACTTCTTTTGCTTTGTCTATTGACGGCAGATGATCATTAGCTCACTTATGAGAGATGAAGTTTCTACTCTACCATACGATTCTTGCTTCTCTGCTTTGTCTGTTGATGGCAGATGGAGTTTTTATTCTGCTGAAAGGGTCTTCACTTCTTCTGCCTTTGTCTGTTCTCATCAGACAACCATTGACATAACTATGGCTTGGTTATGATAAATAAGATCTATTCTATACATATTGTCTTGCATCTATCAGATATGATTTTCCACTTTGACAAACAAATGGAAATAGTTAAGTTATTTTTATTCATGTTTTGTCTATTACAACACTTCATCTTTTGCTTCTTTACTTGCTCAAGCCTTGTTGCCATGGAATATGTTTTGGTGCTAATTTTTCTTTAAGACCTACAACTTGATTCTATATGCTAAAACCTTGATAACATCCATTAGTACAAATCTTTAATCAAGTTTTGTTTGTTATCGAAACCATGCATTCAAGTCACCAAAACCAACTCCACAAGACTGGTATCTCAAAAGCCAAGAAAGGAAGAACAAATAAAGAAAACTGAAGTTGAAGAAGAAAGAAGAGAAATGCAAGAAATTGTAAAAGAGGCTATAAACATAAGAGAAGAAGCCACAGGAAGAAATGAAGAACAGATCGAATAAGAAGATAGAGAGGAAAGTATAGCAACAGTATCATCCAAAACAACCCAGATCAATAACATTCATCCATACCCTAATCTCATCAACCCACTTACTCAATTCCATAGAATATTGACACCATTCTTTCAACTCACCTAGTACCCATATATACAAGGTTAACTGACCTTGAAACCCAAACCTCAAATCTCAACCTAAAGATAGATTCAATTTGGAAATCACTGCTTCACTAGCTAAATGCATTGAATGCTCAAATTGAAGCTGTTAAAAACCAACCTCAAACCCAACATTCACCATCCTACTCATTTTCTTACTAACTAATTCACAAATCTCCTTTACATATCCATTCCCCTATAAAGTCACCATCTCCCACTTTACATTCATTCACTCCAGCTGGAGAAACTATCCAGCCTAAGGCTGAACCTTCTGAAGCTATTCTTCCAACCCCTCCTCAAACACAGCCTTCTTCAGTTTTTCCAAAATTTGTACCCATTATACCATCACCAATTCTTTGAGAAGATTATCTTGCAAATTCTCGTAGAACTCTCATTAAGTATCAAAGACCCTTCTTTAGGATAGACTTCATTCCTCAAGGACCACGAGACTATCTCAATTGGTCTAATTCTTGGGATTCACAGGATATTCCAACAAGATATGATAGATTCCATCAACTAAACTGTAGGACAACCCCAAAACCTCCTCCCGAGAAAGTAGAATATAATTCTGATTATCTTGTGAGAATCTATCATCCCATCAGAATGACATATTCTGAATTCCAAGCCAAATCAAAAATCAATACGGTCATTTCTAACATGTTCCTATCCCATGACCTCAATATCTCTCCTAAAGAATTAACATTTCCACAACTCACTGATCCTGTTACCCTTTCCAAAATCCAACTTCTTTTTTATCATCCTCTCACTCCCGAAGGACATGACATTCAAATACCACACATTGAGTCATTCCTAGATGAGTATGCATAAAAACTTCTCAAACTACTTCGTTAGTCTAGGCCACCTAGAACAACTTTTCCATCTCCCTTAAGTCCTCACAATCACATTTTTCTAACCGAGGAAGAATTCTCATTTTTCTCCCAAGCCAATCTGCAAGTATTGCTAACAAACTTCCCCTTCCATATCTACAACTTACGGATTCATCAATTCAACACCAAATTTGGGTGCGCTTTTCTATAATGCCCCACACCCTCACCCTAAGCATTTTGGCCATCCTATAAATTGTTCTCTATTGAGGCCTATACAGGATGCTACCATTCCCTTTCTTCTCAATAATTTTCCTATTATTTACAAAAAAATCAGTAAAGTCTCCCTCAAAATATCAAGATCCACAACCTGATATATATTAATCAAATACATTCCTAATATCCATACTCACAATTTTTTAACATACAACATAATCCTATAAAGTTTCCAATTATGTATAAAACTAAAATTTTAACAATTATAACTCAAATCATAAATTATTAATCTATCCCAACTTACCCATAGCCCAGAACCTGCTTCGCCCTATTATGGAAATAACATACTCTAACTCAATATCATATATATTTATCACTCATATGACATGTCATTACATTTAATTATACATCAATTGAAATCATTGAAACACACTTATAGACTTATACAATTATCATTATACAAATACACAAAGGGGTGACAACCCCAATCCATCATACCACCATTTGTCTCCCATCTTCCTCATAAATCCTTTACCTGACTTGTCAACTAAAAATTTAAATAAGAAGGCTTGAGTTCAGGCAACTCAATAAGTAGGCAAATAGAAATTAAGAATCCATAATCAAGAACATAGCATATTCCATCAGAAAATAGATAATCATGCTCAATATTTCAATATAGAACCATACAATATCCATTGTCACATTCAAGTCAAGAACATAGTGTTTTCACATCCAAAACATGTATAATCATGCCTAACACCTTTCATTTTATTCAACACCTCACCAATACAGCATATATATAACATTCATTCCTAAACAAAGTTAAGGGATACTCTCTATCCACTGGTAAATTAGATAGTATCGAACTTAAATAAATATGGGATACAACTATCCCCAACCAAAACATACAAGCCCGAACATAAACAAATGGGATATTCCATATCCCCAATCAGTAATCATATTCAATCAAAAAAGAAAGCCTACCTACCCCAGTGAAATACACTCTCACCATTTCTTGAGTTCCAATTCCACAAGCTCCACAACTTTCATTTCATAAGCTCCACAACTTCCCATCCATACATATTTGATCCTATACATACAATAATTTCATTCATTTACATAAACAACTATAACAATTTCATATCCAGTTAATCAATTACAATTTTTAGATACTATAATCAATCCATTACTAAGTCCATATATCTATCAAGTGTATAATCACATTCTAACATTTATCATGAGACCATTTCTTTAAACACTTGCTAATCATGCATTTCATATATTGAAAACATCGGGTTAATGTCTTTTTCATAGCCATTTACAGGCTAAAATTAGATTAGCCAATCACCTCACTTTCTATATGAAAATATTTCTTTACTAGACTCATTTTCAATTACATACAACAACTTCATAGCATAACTAATACTAAATTAATCTTAATAACAATAAAGTAATTCTCATAACAAGTTAATTGAGCTCCAAATTCACTCTACACAAATTTCTTTTTTCATTATGGCCTTTTATCAAACAAGTCATCTTAATTCATAACACTAAAACAAAGGTTTTCAAGGTAACTTCATGTCCAACATCACGTAGCTATCTTATAATTTATTTAACAGGTACTTAAGCTTAATCCCATGTCAATTAAGCCTTTAATTCAACCAATTCATAACTCAAATAACCTATATAGAATCTCAATTAGATCACACTCCAAAAATCAGAATTTTCATTTCCAAATAATCCAAACAAGTATCAAAACAGTCTAACTCTTGCGTTAATTAATTTCCCCTAGCAATTAAAATACAATTCATGCCATTCATGCAAAAATCATTGTTTATAAGTTTCTCCCACATGCTTTCCCCTAGCCAAATCACTTTAAAATTATGATAATTAACCCATGAACCATTTCTCACATATAAATTACACATAAATTATGAAATTCCCCAATTTTTCCATTGTTCAAGGCTAGTACGAAACCCTACCTTAGAAAAATCATGATTTCATTGCTCAATTAAGTTTCAAAATGTCATTAAGCATGAATAATTCATTTTCCCTATGATGCCAAGAATAAAACCATCATCTTCCCTACAAAGTTACTGTTCACGGATGGGTATAAACCCTAGCAAGACAAAAACCATAAAATCAGTTGGGGAAAAGGGTTTTACCTTCATTCTCATGCATGGCTTCTGGTGGTGCAGTCGTGGGCACCCAAATTTAGAACCTTGCTCCAATCTAATTTTCTGTAGTAGTGTGAGTAAGGCTCGATCCCACGAGGAGTAATTAGTATGTTTTTGTGCAATGTGTTTAGTAAAGAAGGGGGTTTTGAATAAAAAAATTTATTGGAAAAATCTATCAGAGAAAAAGATCTTGATTCAAGTCAACATCCACCATCAGAATTTA
>JAYJMB010005047.1:0-12358 GCA_036873735.1 Pouteria campechiana | reverse complement strand
ATGGGCCTCATTAAATGTGGGTGAGTAATGTATTTTTTATATATGAATAAATACTTTTAAAACATACTTATTTAATTTGATTTGTTAATTATTTTAATGTAGAGAGATGTTTTTTTAATACCAAGTTTAAATACATAAAGTTTAGGAGCCTTCAAAGAAAGTTGAGGAAGGTTTGAATGCAAGGCTCAGAACTCTTGAAAGATGCAGAAGGTTTTGGGTTATTTTAGTAAATGCTCTCAAGAGTGTATTGAATATTTTTCTTGATTCTTCTTCTTAATCCAATGATGTTGCATTTATAACCGCTTTGAATTCTAGCCATTGGTGGTAGGTGAACTCCATTAATGATAGAAGACCATTGTGATTAACACATTTGAATTCTCTGACTTCTGCTTAATCCTTATCTATTGGAATGCCTACAACGCTGACCTTGGAGAAGATGATTTCTTGATTCTTAAGAAGTTTCGATTGATGAGTTGCTGCAATGGCTGATTCTTTCATTAATATGGAAAGAGCATCATTACTGCTAGATGAAAACCAATAATTCAGTTTTTTCATTGATCATCTTCACTTATAATAGACAAAGTATCCATCCAGCTATCCATCAGACAAAGTCCCTTCATCTTTTAATTTGTCCATAGCAAGTAGCAGACGAATCCAGTTAGCGCAAATGAATTGTCTTTCCAACTCTTTGTCTGTTGGTTTGTCCATTGCACGTAAAAGACAAATCATGAAGGCATAGACAAATCATCTTTTTAGTACTTCATTTGTTGAATTGTCTGTTGTAAGTAACAAACAAATTGTAGAATTGCAGACAAATTAACTTCCAATACTTTTTCTGTTAGATTATTTGTTGTAAATAATAGACAAATTGTTGAGGAACAGAAAAATTATCTTTCCACTAGTTCATCTATTGGGCTGTTTGTTGTAAGTAACATATGAATTGTTGAGGCACAAATGAATTATCCTTGTAACAGTTGTCTGTTGGATTGTCAGTTGCAGGTAGTAGAATTGTTAGAGGCACAGATGAACTCCACTGCTTTGCACATGTCTGTTTCCAATAGATAATCATTAGCTTGGTGAGTTGTTTAACTATGGCTCACTTATGACAAAAAAATTCTGTTGTATGCATGTTTCTATGCATTCGTTAGAAATAATCTTCACTTTGATAGACAAATGGTGATGGTAGATTCCTTTTCATTTGAGCTTTGACTATAGCGATACTTTGTCTTTGGCTTCTACACTTGCCCACATCTTTTCAGTTAGACGGATTGATGCCTTGAAATATCTTTTCTATTTTCATTTGTTTATGAGGCCTACAACTTGATTTTGAATGCCAAATGCTTGGCAATAACTATTACTTTAATCAAGTTTTGTTTGCTATCAAAACCATGCATTTATGCTAACATCCAAGGACAGGAACATGAAAATGCTCAAATATCCTTGTCATCCATACACCGTAGGGCACTACATAGTCTGTTCTTTGGGGCATGCAACCAAAGACAACAAGTAGAATCTTTGAAAGGCCGACCTTCTGGTAAGTACAAATTTTTCATGGGGCACTTGCCTCATTATAAGTGACTTGATTAGTTCCACCAAGCTTAGGCATTATCATATTCTCCAACACTTTTTTGAGCATCCTGAACTCTATTATGAGATCCTTGGTTCTCATATATGTGTGGGCAAAGGTGTACATTATGCTAGTGGATAGATTGTTTAAAATTTTCTCCTTATCTAATCCATCTTTGTACTCATAATCTGGCACACCTAATATTTCTCTAAGTTGTCCTTCAGGAGATAATAAGTTTGTTCCAAATTGCATTTCTACTCCCTTCACCATGGATTTATAGATGCTGGGTCTCTAATTGAAATAGAATATGAGGACTAATTCTTTATAAATAGGTGCCTCATATTCTATCAAGTTACTCTATCCTTGATAGTTTATCATAGCATAAATATCTGATTTGCCTCTATCAAGGAAACCTACATCAATCTTCTTTTGTACATGCACAGGTCTTCAAAGCATTGAGGTATAGAATTTAAGCTTCTTGTCCTCCCCACCAAAGTAATATGTTGGTAAGTCTCAGAGCTCAATGTCACGCCTCGCCTAGGGGCCTATGCATTTTATTGCTACCATGTATTTTTCCCATTTCTAAGGGAAAATTCTGCCAAAAATCTAACAGAGTCTACTTTGTATTATATGATTCTATACCTAGCATTAATCACATAAAATCAAAATTTAAACCATAATTTCAATATCTATGAAATTCTAACTGAATTCATAAAACAACTCATCACAACCTTACACCCACATCCATAATTACATGCCAAAGATCAAAACCAAACCATGATGGCAATATACATGCTTGGAATCATATATCCTATACTCCATATCGTAACCAAGTATGATTATTACATGCCAATACTCCACATTATACATCCTTTGGAATCTTTCAAATACAAACACAGTATGAAATTACAATCACAAATTCTTATACCACAAAGGAAAGGCCTTCAATCTTGCCTCTCAACTCCAACCCATAGTTGAGATTTTTTACCTGACCTATCAACTAAAAATTAAAATAAGAAGGCATGAGTCCAGAGAGAACTCAGTAAATAAGCAGGTTAAATAAAACTATAATCAATAATCAATAAAATATCATATTTGATCCAGAAACTATATCATTCATTCTCACCATTATAATGTACAAATTATTCCTTATTATTTAAGTTAATCATATCTATCATGATTCACTAGTAATGACTGAAGCCAAGGTAATGTAATAGTCTTAACATTACATTCCATAAATATCCAACATTGCATATATATATATATATATATATATATATATACCACATCAATTTTATATAACAATACAGGATACTCTCTATTCCTATCCAATCATGCATTCACATATCATAATATTTTAATTACACATACAAGTATAGGATAATCTCTATACCAAATCTCCCACTTTCAACGAAGATAACCAACATCCATTAATATGAACTATTTCTTGGAATGCTTCACATTCCTACAATATAGACATTCACATCTATATACAACAAGATTACTCATGGGATATTTACCATCCTCAACCAAAATAATAGGCCCGGATACAACTAATGGGATACTCTTTATCCCCATCCATCCATACATTCATAGAAGAATACAATGCCTACTTACCTCATCATGCTTCAATTTCTATAATTCCTCAAGCTTTATAATCTCTTATCCATATTTTGATGATCCTACACATACAATGATTTCATTCACTTAGAAAGACCATTTGGCTAATTCATAAATAGTTCTATATGCCTCTTTAGTGCACAATGGCATTTTAGTTTTAACCATAGGCTCATCCAACTTTACTTTTCTTTTAATGATTTTTTAATCATGTACTAATCATGTATTCCATGAAGTAAATACATCGCATTACAAATTGCAGTAGGATCAGTCAATCACATATGATTACTTAGGAATGCATTTATCAATTACCTTATACACATTCTTAGGTTAAACATTTTCCATAGCAAATAAGTGAGGAGACTTTCTTCCCAATAGCTCATAACCATGAAAAACAAAATTTTCAGTTATTTGATTTCAAAAATCAATTATTAAAGCTTCTAATTCAATCTTTTGACTATTCCAACTCATTACGCATAATTCCCCTTTTAAATTTACACTTAGGTTACTGTTTACCTCATAGGAAACCTTATAACCATAATTTCTTATGTCTAAACCACTCTAACACCTTGCAATCAACTAGTAAATCATTTTGCCTTTGGCAATTTCACATAAACCATGAAATTTCCCAAATTTTACTATTCACAAAACCCTAACTTAGCATGAATCATGATTATTCATGCCCAAACAAGCCCCAAAACACAATAATCAATGAATTAAACATTCCCCCATGATTCTACATCAAAATTCCATCATTTTTCCCAAAATTTAATGTTCATAGATGGGTACAAACTAGAACAAGGCAAAAACATCAAATTGAATGAAAGCAAATGGACTTACCTTCAAATCCATACGTGGCTCCCTCTCTAGCATATGAATCCAACCTCAATCTCCATAAACCCACCACATTTTATAGTAAAATGAAAATTTCTTCCTCTTTTTCCCTTCAAAAATGAAGAAACTTGGGTTTGGATGCCAAATTGATGGGTCTTTACTCATAATCAACATTAATCCTAGCTAAAATCATGAAAAATGGGCTTAGAAACATAGGATTTGGGTGTGGGAAGAAAAAAAATAGAACAAGGGTGAAGAAATGGAATGAGCTGTCCAAAAAAGTTGGGCCACCCACTTATATCCAATTTTTAGAATAGATAGAGGCTAATTTAGAGAAAGTTTTTACTGTAAATACATATAAATTTCAAAATAGATAATGGAATGAATGTGTACATTGATGTAATGGTTAGCATTCCATGAATTGTATATGACTTAGTGATATTATTGCGTTGGTATGATTTTTGGTATGTTGTGTTTTACATCTCAAAACGAGATGTGAGTGTATCATATTCATAGATGTGGTTCTCGGATATCACGACAGAATAGTTGATATATCTATATCCATGGGTAGGTGTGAATTGTGTTGAATTTGAATTTAAATTAATTATTATTTACTTACTGAGTTGCCTAGACTCACTCTTTCTTATGTTAAATTTTTAGCTAATAGGACTGGTAAGAAAATCCCAACTGAGGATTGGGACTGGGGAGCCAAAGTAGAAGATATTGATGGTATGATAGTATGTAGGGATTAAAATCACATGATATTCTTGTATAATGATTTAATTGTATAATTGCAAAGTGCATGAAGTTATTATATAATTGTAGTTTAAAAAGATTCCAATGATTTATGGCATGTCATAGTAAATTATTTTAGTATGAAATTGTGAATGGATTTATATTGATCAGGGAAAATGCATTGATATGTTCCGATCTTAGGCGGAGCTGTCAGTATGGGGGTGGGTATATATTTGTGATAAATGTATTTATTTAGAGATTATCTTGATATTTATGAAATCGTATAGAATTACATTAATGTATGCATAGGTTTACATGCTTATATTTTAAGGCAGACTCTACCAGATTTTAGGTAGGATATTTCCCTTAGAATTAGAAAAATTATGAGATTGTGGAAAGATTTTCCTTAAGAAAAGGGAAATGATAGCGTTCCACTTCAGCTTTGGTGTGGCGTAATTAAAATGCATAGGGTGGGGGTGCGGGGCATTATAGATGGTATCAAAGCTGGACTTATTTGTGTGATAAATCCTGCTCATTTGTGTGAGAGCACTAAGTCCAAATCCATGATGGCAATGGTTATAAGTAAGAACTAGGAAGTAACATGCCAATACTAGTTTATGGATTCATGAGAAAAAGTTAGCTTAAAGGTAAATAGGAAGGCACGAGGAATGAGCAGAGGGCATATGAATGATAAGCGTGAAGTGGTACAATAAGGTATAGTTAGTGTAAATAGTAGTTATGAATTGATGTGATTATGAATGGATGATATCCATATGAAATGAAAGTGATAGTGATGGAATAACACAAAGAAGCATCTATTTACTATGGGTAGAGTAGCACAGGGAAGCGTAGTGGTGCCCGTATGCATATCTTACTAGCTTGTTTATTTCATAATGTTAGTGAATGTGAAAGTAGAAGAATGAAACTATGAAGTTTCATGAGTTGGTAGGTATGCCTCAATTATGTGAATTATTATGATTAATTGATTGAATATAATATGGTGTGGCATCAGTCCCCGATGTGTATCTAGATGACTGGCTTGGCTTGTGCATATGTTTTGTTGAGTTATTTATTTCATAAATGAATAAATTGTATAATCAATTGTATATCCTGAATTTTGGTTGTTGCGTTAAGAATTATATGAATATAATATGTGATATCCATGAGATACAAATAAGTTTGAAAAGGCTTGAATACCTTAGTAACATAGACGCCATGATGGCATGGATGTAATGGAAATTGACACCCGCGGGATGTAGACATGTGTTCTGGCATTGTAATTGATGTTTCATATTCTAAGTATAGAAGCCTACTCTGATTGAAAGTAATTAATGATTGGTTGTATATGCAATTTGATGGAACTAAATGGAAATGTGTATTTGAGGAATCTTATCTTTTGAATGATGTGATCAATTATAATGCCGACATGGCATTGATGAGATTGATTGCAATGTTGAGATGACATTGTGTATGTTTATGTATGATGTGATTGATTGAAACTAGGATAGCATTATTATGATTGTAATGTCGGGTTGGCATTAATGTAATGAATAGGTTGAGATGATATAAGCTATTCTTATGTATTGATTTGAATTGATAATAGCTGCCAATGTATGATAAACCATTGAGTTGGTGGTAAACTCGTGGAAACCACCCAGGATGGCCAAATGGCCGGATATGATACACCTGAATGGCATGATGGCCTGAATGGCCAGATTGGATATGCTTTGGAGGCATGGCTTGCATGGTCAAAGACGATATAGAGGCTTGAATGGCCTGGCTTCTGCCTATAATGGTGAAGAGACCTCTGATGATCTGGATTCCACCAATGATGTCAATGAGGTCTGTGATGACCTGGACTTGACACCCATGTAGGGTGGGGCTTGGCTGCAATGCCTAGGTAGCCTTGATATGATATGGAGACCTAGATGATCTAACTTGACACCCATATAGGGTGGAGGCCGGAATGGACTGTGAATTGGCTATGATACCTAGATAGCCCGTCAAATTTGACATCCATTTAGGATGATGCCTGTGTATGGTCTAGGGCTTGGTTGTATTGCCTAGATTGGCTTGAATAGCTGACACCTGAATAGAGTGGAGGCCTAGATGGCCTGATATGGAGATGCCAAATTGGCATGGTGGCCTGGGTTAGATATGATGGCTTAGGATTAGTCTAGATTGATACTAATTAATCCTGGATGAGTTTGTTTTTGGATTGTATTGTGTTGATATATGTATTGTTGATAACATATTATAAATGTAACATCCAAGGCATTGAAATAGGGGAAATGTTGTGAAATATTTCTAAGGTTATGACAAATGTGAACTGATTGGGAATTTTGAAAAATATCAAGCTATTATTTACATATAAGTGTGAAACTATTGTGGTGGAAATTGAATATACATGTGAATGGAATGATTAAAAATGTGATTTGATCTAGTTATTTGATGATATTATTATGTATTTTAATGTGATATTATTATTTTCATATGTTATGATTAATGAGGGATTAAATATACAAGAAAAACAAAGGACAAAGGGAGAAAAAACCAAAGGAGCATAAGAGTACATTAAGAAAATGCTAAATTTGAAAAATAGGTCTTTTGTGATTAATTTTTGACATTGATAATGGAATAATTTGAAATTATGGTCAACATAAGAGTTGTATATCTTTTAATTATCTTTCTAACACATTAAAAATCATCTATTTTGGATTTTGGATGAGAAAGTTATGATCAACGTACCAAAACTGCTCCATATATGTAAAAAGTACCAAAATTACCAAATTCAGTCTCTTTATTTAAATGTTTGACATAAATGTGAGATAATTTGAAAAATGTAGTTAACATAAAAGTTGTATATCTTGAAGTTATCTTTCCAATACCTCAAAAAAATATCATTTGGATATTGTATGTAAAAGATATGATCAAAAATACTATAAAGGTGTCTGGCTATCAGTTTAGGCATCCTGCAGATGGATGCCGCGGCATCATAATTTGATGCCATGACATTGGAATTTTGATGTTGCGGCATAGGTTTTTGATACTGTAGCATCACTTTAGAAATATGATTTGTCAAGGCATCCAGCGAGGGGGATGTCGTGGCATCAGAATTTGAAGTCGCAGCACTAAAATAGGATGTTGTGGCATTGAATTTTGATGCCGCGACACCACTTCAAAAAGTCAATTTTTTTAGTTATCTAGCAAGTTGATGTTGCAACACTAGTTTTTTATGCCACGGCATCAATTCTATAGTGCACCAGAGTAGTTTTTAATTTGACTTTTTAAACCCTGTTTCAGCCCATTTTTTTAATTCTATTCTTCTTCTTCTTCTTCCCCTATTCCTAAACCTTGAAATCCCATATTCCTAAGCCCCTTTTTGACTTGATTTTGCTAGGAAAATTCATAGTTTAAGCATTCAATCCATCACTATGCTCCCAAGACTTAGTTTTTAACCTGGTTGAGTGGTGGATAAGAGCGAATTCCTGTTTTGTAGCACTTGGTGGAGGAATTTTGAAGATTAAGGTTGGATTTGGGTGCTAGGGAGGAAGACATACATGGATGTGAAGGTAAGCTCCTTTTCTTTGGGTGAATTCATGATTCTTGGCTTGTTAGGGTTATACCCAATTTGGGCATAGTGAAAATATGGGTGGAAATGAAGGGTTTTTGTTGTAAAAATCACAGGGAAGATTATTTAATCATGCCTAATGACTTTTTATCA
Organism: Pouteria campechiana; assembly: GCA_036873735.1. Classification (NCBI taxonomy): domain Eukaryota; kingdom Viridiplantae; phylum Streptophyta; class Magnoliopsida; order Ericales; family Sapotaceae; genus Pouteria; species Pouteria campechiana. The sequence continues at coordinate 3,881 of JAYJMB010005047.1, read as the reverse complement.
CTGAATTGAACATAAGAAATTATACTTTATATTGCTAAGGTTTTTATAAATAGTGAATTTTGGAAATTTTGAGGAAGATGGGAATTGTTGCTGAGAGCATGGAAGAAATGATTAATTACCTAATTAGTATATTTTGAGACTTGTTTAAAAGTGAGAATGACAATTTCGGCAATGATCTAATTAGAAGTTAAGAAAAGCTTTTGTGTAAATAGAGTTTTAATAGTAAATTGGTTGCATTAAAAAGGAAAATGGAGATTTAATGCATTTGTTCTTAAGATTAATTTCATATTCAGGGTGTTGTATGGTGATTATAGATGGTTAGTGATGAAAGCCCTTTTTATATTCTATTGCAAGATAATGACTTAAGTGATTTATATAAACTACTTGATGAAATGTTCATATGAACAATAAGGAAAATGTGAAAGGTTTGCTCATGAATTGATTGCATGTTAAAATTATTGGATATCAATCGTATAAAGTCTTGGATGCAAGAAAGCTATTATTTTCTTGTAGAAATTATAAAAACGTTATGCACATTAATGATATGAGAAATGTTCTAGTAAGAACATATGGAAATTGGATCCATATTGTGCAAGGCCACAGAACATAATAACAAAGCAAGAAGCTCAAGGCATGGAAAGTGTAAGATGAGTCTTTATACAACGTAAGTAGGATCCCTCCTTTGTTTGTGCTTGAATGTATGATTTGATGGGATCATGAATATCCCAAACCTTCGAGCACCGCATTTTCATGGATGTTTAGACTTTGTTGTGAATGCTTGAATTTTGGGATAATGAGTATCCCTTGAGCTTTCATTGATTGACATGAAAATTTTCTTAATTATGTGTTTTATAACTTTGTGAATTGTTAAGGATTAAGAATATCCTGTACTTAGGAATGATATGTATTTGTTTATAATTATCCATAATTATGGGATAGTGAGTATCCTAGAGATCTTATGTTGATATCATTATGAGCTAATATGATGAAGTTTGTGCATGTTATGCTATGGTTGCGACTGTGATAGTCAAATTATGAATATGAATGTGTTATTTCCAAATGTTTCAAATTAATTATTTACTAACCTACCTACTTACTGAGTTTAACCTAGAACTCACCCTTTCTTATTTTATTTTTTTAGTTGACATCTCAGACACTGAAACTAGTGGGGACTAATATGCATATGTGAGATGTTAAGAGGGTTGGTTTGGTTTATGTTTAGGAATTATAAATAAAAATTCCTTTGTGATAAATAGGAAATTATAATTATTTATGAAATCTTGCAAGTGATGTATAAATTCCCATATGGGAAAATATGTATAGCATGTGTGGATGCATGATGTATGCAGGTTCAGCCATGCCATTGCCATTATAAAGTGCCATGTTAAGGTTTCGATTTTGGGCAGCAATGTGGGTTGGTGTGATTAATGAGATTAATGATTTATATTTGAAATCTAATCTTCATTGATGTATATGTTTATGTAAAAGTGTAAAATTATATGTGTGAGAATGTACACAGATAATATGTATGATTGTACAGGTATATTTTCCTTTTATTTCAGGGAAGACTCTACTGAATTTTGGGAATTTTTGGCAGCATTCTTCTCTAGAACATAAGATGGTAGCATCCTGCACAGGCCTCATTAGGGAATAATATAATGGATAACCAAAACACTTAGGGTGGGGGTGCAGGGCATTACAATAAAGGTGTTATATTGTCTAATTAATTTCATTGTAATGAATGATGTAATATGAAAATGTACGACTAGATAGCATGACAGCCTAGATAACCTGGATGTACCATAATGTTATGAGATATGAATGTGCCATAATAGCACAAATGTGTCATGGCATAGTTAACCTATGGTACCTGTGGAGTAAGGAGGGTAGGGTGCCATAGTGGGCAGTAGGAAAGTTGTCGTAAACCTAGCAGGCTTCGTTGCCTGGGACATAGTGAGAGACTAATGTGTAACATGTAGTGGATAAAAATGATAAAGCCTTGATAAGGCTAGGTTGATCTTGATAATGACAATACTATGAATGAGACGGCCTGATGATAAGGCATTTGAAAATGTTAATTCTATGTTGTGATGATAATGGAATAATTCATGGATATGTGTTTATTTAAGTACGTATGATTGTATCTCATGATAATATGATTCCCATGTTTGGGTTATTTGTAAGTTTTGTATGAGTATAACTTGATGATGGAAGTTTTGAGGTTGAAACTTTTTATAAGGAGGGTGGTTTGTAACACCTAGGGAGTTAATTTTGGGTTAATTATGTGTTGGCAAATGGAGAAATTTGGTTTGAAAGGATGTAAGTATGATTGTGATTATGCAAATTGCATGTGAATGCAATTGGAATTTTGATTTGATTGCTAGTTATTTAGGGGTATAAATATGTGAAATTTATACCATTGTTATGTGAAAAATAATGAAAAATAAAGGAGGAAAAGAAAATATGCAAAAGTTGGAGAAAATAGGCTGAATAAATAGGCAAAAAAATTGGCCCTGTGACCTAGAAATTTGCATCACGGCATAGGATCAAATGGCCAAGGTAGTGGCGCAACTAGCAATTTCCACACCCAATTTTCCCCCATTTGAACCATGAAAAATGAAAGAAAATGGAAGAATCATCAAATTTTCACAAAATTGAAGGAGCAACAGGGAGCTGGGAGCTTAGTCCTTCATTTGGGGAGGACAGCTATACTTGAAAGCAAAGGTAAGCTCGATTTTCCAATCAAATTTTAGATTTTTAATTTCTAGGGTTTGGAACCTTATGCTTAATTAGTGGATTTTGGGGCTTAAATTGATGTATATGGTTATAAATTCATGGGGGAATGATGGAATAGGGTGATTATAGTAATTTTGTATGAGAATTTTTTTGATTTGTACAAATAAGGCTTTCATGGACAGTGAAATTTAGGGATTTCATGATATTTGTTGTATTAATCATGGGGTAAATGATTAATTGCATGATTAAAAATTTTTAGAACATGTATGTCGTGATTTGAATTTTGGGTATGTAGGGTTAAAGAGGATTTTTGTAAATGGGCTATGTGAGCCCTGAATTGAGTAAATTTAAAGCTTAATTGAGTTGTTTATAGGATGTTTAAATGATAATTATGTGTAGTAAAATGAATGTTATAATAAATGAAAATAGATGTGGAGAAACCCTAACTTAATTATCACTTATCACATGTTTGATGATTATAGCCTAAGACTAGCTATGAAAGAGGTAATAATACAATGTATTGATTACAAATGATTAAGTAAATGATATTATTACTCTATACAAGATGATCTTAGAAGGATGAAAGGCAGAGAGCTTAAGGAATGTAGTTTAGAGCTAAAGGCCTGAGGTAAGTAGGCACCCCCTATTTTATTGAATGAATGGATGGGGATAGTGGTATCCCATGTTTATTCTAGGCATGTGTGTTTTGGATTAAGATAGTAGATATCCCGTGATGTTTTAAGAATAAGGTTCATGATGTCTTCTGACTTCTGAATGTTGGGGATGAGAAATATTCATTGATTGCGTTGATATGTATTTGTTAAGCATGAGTAGACTAATAGGGAATAATGTGTATTCCCTGATTACCGGATTATGATGGGTGTAATTTTATGATATAGATATATGAGTGTTGGGGATAGATAGGATCCCATGTCATTGTGTTATTCTTCTGTATGGATGCCTAAGTGAAAAGAATAAGGACTATCCAGATACTATGCATGAATTGATAAGTATGAAAGCATGTGAATGCTTGGTTGGATGCAAATAATAGAAATTCTCTTATGTTATATCTGTAAGTATTACTATATATGATTTTGATGATAACAAAACTTGTATTAAAGTATAATATATGTGTGCTTAAATTG
>JAYJMB010005045.1:0-12360 GCA_036873735.1 Pouteria campechiana | reverse complement strand
GGGGGGGGGTTTAAATTGAACTTTTGAAAATTATGACCAAATTAAAATCAGGTGTTGAGAATAAATGGAATAAGATACACAATATAAATGCAAAGGTATTTTTATAGTGGTTTAGCCCAACCTAGTACCTACTCCACTCTTTGGGTTAGCCTCTCTTATTGCACTTAGGTTTCACTAAACACCTGTTGATTTTCTTAAGCTTACCAACAAATTGTTACAACCACTGGTTTCCAAATTCACTAACAAACTTATATAATGTTAGTTTCCAAAGCTCACCAAAAACTTATACAAAGTTGGTTCCCAGGCTCACTAATAGCAAGTCTCTCTACTTCCTGAAGCAAACTAACAAAAGGAAAACTTGTACAAGTATACGCCTCTACTTAGGATGATTGTACAATGATTTTATGCAAAATAAATAAGAGAATAAAGCAATTAGAACTAATGATATCAAACTCTGGAAAATTATAGATGTTTGAGCTTTGAAAGCAGATCTTCAATTAGCATGTAGGAGTTTTGAAATTTTAGAAAAAAACTTGGATAAAAGCAATTACTCTATTAATGCTCTTTCTTACTTGATTTGCTTGAATTGCTAACCTTGAACAATTTCTTACTTCTCCTTTTATACTAGATTTTGAAATCTTCTCATTAAAGAAGATGAGTTCATTAAATATGAGCGAATCATAGAGATTTTCCGACCATTTAAATGTTCTTTTGGCTTCATACTATCTAGAATAAGCACATCTAGAATGGTAGAAGAATGCTTCGGCAAAAACTCATGTTGCTTGAAATCGTTCATAGTTTCGCATTATCCAAAATAATTTAGGACCGTATGAAGGCTTTGTGTGAACAATTCAAACCATCTTTGTCTCAAGCACTTCAGTCCATCTTAAATAAAATTTTGGATTGACTAAAGTGGTGAGAATCACTTAGCCACTTATCCGAGCTTCAAGTTCATCTAAAATTGGTTTAACATTGTCTGAAATAAAATTTTGCAATGTCCTAACTTGGTTTAGCAATGTATGAAGCTTTGCTTGCATCCTAGAATTAAGCATTCGATCTGTTTGCTTCTCCACCATGCTTCAAAACACTTGAACCATGTCTAAACTAGTCTTTGAAGCTTATTTGATGCCTAACATATTCTTTAACTATAATATTCAAACATCGTTCCAGATATTGATCTTATATCTATCTTCTTTATTTTTTGAGCATTCATGTTTTCTTCCTATATTCAATTGATCTTGTCTTTGATATGATCTTCACTGCATTATCCACTTTTACTAATATTATTTCCTTGATATGTTATATACCTGTCACTGCAATACTAGGGAACATAACTGTCAGTACCTTAAAACTTCACTCACTTGTTTTTTCTCATCAACAAAATTCAGCTAGCTAAATACATTCATCACTGAAATCAAGCTAAGTAAAGGATATTTGGATCAGGCATTTTTGAGTTCTGAAATGGTAACTTTAGAGTTTTGAAATAGAACCTTTGAGCAAACTTGGTAAAATTTTAGCTTGGCTATCAGAAGCTTTGAAGTGTGATTTTAGAGTTCCGAAGCATCTAAAAAAATTCAAAGTTCAAATTTGGCACTATAATCATAGAAAATGCTTCAAAGTTCCAAAGTGAACCTCTGAAAGTTCAAAAATTGTAGTGAAGTATAAAATTAAGCTTTCAAACATAAGTTATCACTAAAGTCATTAAAATCATAATTAAATGCATCTAAAAAATATTATATTGGCATACAATTACTCATCATATGGTATGTAGTTTATGTGCACAGAATTAAAACAACTAACTCCCTTCTAATTTTACAAAATCTATCCTTTAGAAGTGGTTTAGTGAAAATATCTACTAATTGATTTTTAATTGATGCATATTCCAAGTAAATATTGTGATTTTCCATATGATCTCTAATAAAATGATGCTTAATCTCTATAAATTTAGTTCTTGAATGTAGTATTGGATTCTTGGTCAAGTTAATAGCACTGGTATTATCACTTGTAATGGGTGTATCAACATACTTTAAACCATAATGTAATGCTTCGCACCCCCACCCTATACGTTTTGGTCATACGATAGATTGTTCTCTATTGAGACCTTTGCAGGATGCTACCATTCCCCTTCTTCTCAATAATTTCTCTATTCTTTGATAAAAATTAGGCAAAGTCTATCCAAAAACTATCAAGATCAATACTTGGTATACATAACTTAAATAATTTCATAATATCAACATTTATAATTTCTAATATGAACCATCATCATAAACCAATAACCATAACCCTAATTTCACTCTCACACCCATAATTGCCTAGGATCGAAACCTATTATGGTGGAAATACAGCTCAGAGGACTCATATTATTCTCTTTATCTTATAACATCATATAAAAACTATTATAATATGTCAATACATCTCTTTTACATCATTTGGAATCTTTCTTACAACATTTGAATCAAATGTGAATAAGAATAGGTCATGTGGATTGGATTGTAATTCATATATTATATATAGGACCAATTAAGCATGGATTTGGGAAGCCGAATTGAGAAACTAAAGATGTGAAATGGCAGTAAATTGGGATGTACTTAGAATTAATTGGCATGTTGCAAAGGTTGCCTAGATATTGAATATGTTGTCTTTTAATTGTATATTGATGAATATGTGATTATGCATTCGGGAAGTATATGGGTTTAGCAATAAATCAGTCATAACATCTAATTCATTGATTTGAAATGAATGAGTTCAAGTTATGCTTATAAATGAATGGTATTATTTCTCTATACAGGATCATCTGAGAAGAATGAAAAGTCATGGAGCATGAGGAGAGTATGGTGATTCATTAGTAGGTAAGTAGGCCCTTTTTTTGGTTGAATGAATGGGGATATGAAATATCTCATTTGTTTGTCTCTGAGCTTGTATATTTTGGCTGGGGATAGTAGATATCCCATCTTTGTTTAAAATTGATATTATTTGATTTATTAGGGATAGTGGGTATTCCTTGAATTGAAATGGTTTATTATTATGGTAAGATTATGTGATGGTTGGGGATAATATTCTATACTTATGTGAATGAAGTATCATATGAATTTCTGATTGGATGGGGATGGAGTCTATCCCCTAATTTTGTTTAGGAATGGATATGTATATTATAAGTTGATGGATAATATTGTATTTTGTGATGTTGAGAATTTGTTGACTAGAATGGAAAGAATGTTGTATTATAAGTAAAAGTTGGGCATGATTTTAGATGTTCTGATTGTGATTATATTATGTTCTTGATTATTAATTATTATTATTTTAATATGCCTACTTACTGAGTTTCCTAGACTCATGTCTTCTTATTTAAATTTTTAGCTGATAGGTCAAGCAAAGGATTTATGAGAAAGACCGAAGACCTTTGGATGGTGTGTTGGAATATTGGGATTGGAATCCCTTTTGTATATTTGTATAATGATAGTTTTCTTAAGACTATTATATGATTTTGATGACAACAAAACTTGTCTTAAGACTTCATTTATGCTAATAATGTTCCTAGTATAGAAAGCCTGAAATGTAGAAAGATATGCTTGAAATATGCATGCTTTATTGGAATATCATTTATGAAAGTATATACATCTTGATATAAGTCTAGAAGGAAAATTATATTAACCATTTTGCTTTCAATCAAATTTATCATGCCTTGGATCATATGTTAAAAGTGCCTTAAAAAGATATTTTCTTGAATGAAAAAGAATGAATGCTTAAATGAATTTATAGAAATAAAATCATGATTTAAAGTACATATCCATGCTTTACAACTTATGCAAATTTGACATGGATAATTATATTATGATTTACAATGAAAAATGTTAAACTAACAATGTGGCCAAAGTGCAGAAATTTCCAAGTGCAGGTGTACTGCTACAGTAATTTTGCTACAGTACTGCTACAATGACAGACAAAGTGGAATTGCCACAGTGAAAGATGAAGTGGATTGTGGAAGACGAAGAGGAAGACAAATGGATTGTCTAAAGTGAAAGACAAAGTGGAAAATAGATGAAGTACAACAAATAGATGAAGTGGAAAATAAAGCTTGAATTAGCAAACAAAGTAACTAACAAATTGCTACAGTAATTTGCTACAATAACCTGCTATAGTACAACAAACAAAGCTTCAAGCGATCAATAGACAAAGCAATGTGGTGCTATAATAATTGCTATAGTAACGTTGCTACGATAACCTACTATAGTGCAATAGATAAAGCTTCATCAGCTGATGAAGTAACAGACAAAGTGGTGCGGTGCTACATTGATTTAGTACAGTAACTCCGCTACAATAATGATGCTATAGGAACTCTGCTACAGTAACTACTAGACAAAGATAATTCGTTTGCTACTTTAGACAAGGTTGAGCTACAGTAATCTGCTATAGTAATGTAGCTACAATAGTGTGCTATAGTAAAAATTCATTTTTTTCAAATATCAAAAATTCAACACTCTGTAACAGCTGGATTTTGCAATAATATTCTTCCAAAGAGTCCGCAATCTTTCTGGATGGTAAAAATAGATGATCCATAAAAGGAGAATAAAATGCTTGAAGATTCTAAGTGCTAAATAAGAATCAAATATCAAGAGCCCATTCAAATTTTCAAGTGCCGGATTGCAAATATTTATTCTAACTATCTACCACATTTCAGAAAGTTTGAGTTACGGTGATTTTGAAATATGCTCAAAGATGTCAATCTGAATTTTCTATTTGAAATCTCATACTATTTGAAGAAACAATGAAAAGGCAGCAAATGGAAGAAGAAGTTTAGAAAGCAAAACACATTTGTTTGAAAATGAAGAAGCCTAACTTTGTCTACAATTAACTATGGATAAAGTAGGAGATAAAGAGAGTCTGTTCAGTTGGAAAGAGACTTTATTTGACATTAACTATAGACAAATGCATTAAAGCACCAATCAAAGTGGAGCAACTAAATCTATCAGAATTTATTATCTTCTTTCCAAAATTGTGAAATAAGTCAGAGTGGCAACATCTCCTTATTTGTTAGTTGCCTGAATCAGCTATTCACCATCTTCTATGTCAAGGTCAGCACTGTAGAAAGACTTTAAGCATATGGGAATTAATCAAAAGATGGTCTTTTCAAATGGGAGATTATCAGAATGGCCTTCTACATTTATTTCTCACTCATCTACTTTCGTCTCTGCATTTGATGAAAACCATCTTCCTCCAACGGTCAAGTTTTCAAGAGAGATATTTAAATAGAAGATATGAGGTGATTCAAAGGTGGTGAAGGAATACTTTTCAGATGCACTTAACCTTATGCAAATCCTTCAAACCATGGCCAAGAGCTTAAACCTTCAGTTATCTATCCTTGAGCTTAAACCTTCATATTCTTAATGGCCATTGTCCTTATATTTTGAGAAGATCCTTTTGTATCACTAGAGCTATAAAAGATTTCATCTTCCCCTATGCTTCATTGTAACACTTTGTAAAAGTGTATAAGTTTTTTGGTTAATCTAAAAACTAGAGAGTTGTTGGTGATTTCTATAAAACCATCAAGTTTGATGGTGATCTTAGAAACTTTTGAGTTTCCTGGTGAGCTCATGAAACCAGAAGAGTATTGGGAACACTTGTTTACACACCCTAGAGCTGGAATCTAGAAAAGTGCTGGGAGCACTTTGTATTTCCATTATATGAGATATAGTGAAACCCAAGGCATAATGAGTGTGTGCTCTTGGAAGAGTGGATGTAGGGACGGGGTTTTCAAACCAGTATAAAAATTATGTTGTCTATGTGTGCTTGCTTGCTTGGTTTATCTTTCATGAACTTTACTATTTTCATTATTTATCTACAATGCATGGCACACAATCCTCAAAAGAGGGAAATGGTATAATAGGGGTTAAGTAATGAATTTTTATATACCCAATTTACCCCTTCCCTCTTGGGTTAAGTTATACTTTGGGAGCCAACAAGTTTGTATAATTATATTAACTTCAAAATGATGTATAATATAATGTGATGGCATGTCTAGTGATAAATGTATATGTTATGGAAATAGATTATGTTAGAGCCATCATGGAACAAAGTTGGTTCTGGGTTGTGGATAAAATGGGCCAGTTTAGTGAGTTTCGTTAATGCTTTATGATTCTTAATTTAATTGTTATATTTGATGATGAATGTATAAGATTATGTTTTATAGTGAAAATTATAAAAAGAGATATTAGAAATTGATTTGAGTAATATATATCAGGTTTTGGATCTTGATAATTTAGGGCAGACTTTGCCAAAATTTTGGAAAAGAATAGGGAAATTATTGAGAAAAAATGAAATAGAAGTGTCCCGCATAGGCCCCAATAGAGAATAATCTATTGGATGGCCAAAATGCATAGGGTGGGGATGTGTTGTTGGGATTATTGTATGATTTTAATGACAACAAAACTTGTATTAAGACTTGATTTATGCTAATGATGATTTTAGTCTAGGAGGGTGAAATGAAGACAAATATGCTCGGCATGAACAATCATTATTGTAACATTTTGAATGCAAGCATATTACATAAATTATTTTAGAAAATAAAGAATTTATTATGAACCATAGTGCATTAATCTTGTTTATTATATGTTTTATCATAGAAATATCATGTGATTTATGAAGTTATCACTTTAAGCTTTCATTGGAAAATATAATATGTGATTTATCCTTGTTCTACAACTTGTGAAAATCGTGTGGAAATAAACATATTCTAATAAATGTGTTTCATAGAAGATACTCTTTACATGGAAAAGAAATGTGCTTAAATGATTTATCCATACTTTAACTTATGTATATTATATGTGGATAAATGTATTTTTATTTAAATGAAAATTTGTCAAGTTAACAATATGGCAAAAGTGCAGAAATTTCTAAGTGCAGGCTCACTACTAAAGTAATTTTGATAGAGTAAAATTACTACAATGCTGCTATAGAGCCAAATGAAGTGGATTGTCAAGACGAAGTGGATTGTCTAAGATGAAGTGGAATATAAGGTTTGTGTAAGATAAAGTAAAGCTTCAGATGAATTAGCAAATGAAGTAACAGGCCAAGTAGAAGACAAAGTTTGAATTAGCATATGAATTAACAGACAATGTGGAAGACAAAGTTTGAATTAGTAGATGAAGTAATAGACAAATTGCTATAGTAATTTGGTATAGTAACCTACTACAGTACCTATAGACACAGCTTCACACAATCAGCAGATCAAGTGCTATAGTGATCTTTTATAGTAACATGATATAGTAGCTCTGTTATAGTACCAATGAACAAACTTTTTAAGCAGGCAGAGTCATCTGATACTTACTTCAGACAAAGCGTTGCTACAGTGATCTACTATAGTAACTCTACTATAGTATTAATAGACAAACTTATTCATCTGATACTTACTTCAGACAAAGCGGTGCTATAGTGATCTACTACAGTAACATGCTCCGGTAACTTTTACAGTGAAAATTCATTGTTTTTAGATATCAAAAGTTTAACAAACCGCAATAGGTATATCTTGTAACAATATTCTTCCAAGTGGTCCGCAACCTTTTTGGATTATAAAAATAGATAATCCATTAAAGGAGAACGAAATACTTGAAGGTTCTAAGTACTAAATAAGAATTAAACATTAAGAACCCATTCAAATTTCCAAATGCAGTACTGCAGATATTTATTTTAATAATCTGCCACAATTTTAAAGGTTTAAGCTACAGAGATTTTGAAATATGCTCAAAGATGTCAATCTGAATACTCTATGTGAAATCTTGTACTATTTGAAGAGGCAATAAAAGGTTAGTGGATGGAAGAAGAAGTTTAAATTGCAAAACACATTTGTCTGAAAATGAAGAAGCCCAAATTCGTCTGACAAATTAGGAGATGAAGAGACTCTGTCCAGCTGGAAAGAGACTTTGTCTAGTATTAACTTCAAACAAATGTAATAAAGCACCGGTCAAAGTGGAGTAGCTGAGTTTTTCAAAATTTATTATCTTTGTTCCAAGATCGTGAATCAAGTCAGAGCTATAGCATCTCCTAATTCGTCAGTTACCTAAACCAGCTATTCACCTTCTTCTTTGTCAACGTTGGCACTATAAAATGGCTCTAAGCATATAGGAATTAAGTAGAAGATGGAGTTTTCAAATGGGAGATTATCATAATAGTCTTCTACATTTATTTCTCACTCATCTACTTTCATCTTTGCTTTTAATGAAAATCATCTTCCTTCAACAGTCAAGTTTTCAAGAAAACTATTTAAGGAAAAGAAATGAAATAATTCAAAAGTATTAAAGGAAGACATTTCAAATGACGTTAACCTTATGCAAATCCTTTCACCCATGGCCTAGAGCTTAAACCATCATCTATATTTCATGAGTGGCAATTGAGTTTACATTTTGGGAAGATCTTTCTATGTTGTTAGAGCTGTAAAAGATCATATCTTTCTTTGTGCTTTATTGTAATACTTTGTAAAAGTGTATAAATTTTTTGGTTAATCTGAAAACTAGAGAGTTATTGGTGATCTCTAGAAAACCATCAAGTTTACTGGTGATCTTAGAAACTAGTGAGTCTCTCGGTGAGCTCGTGAAAACTAGAAGAGTACTGGGAGCACTATGTTAATGCCTCCTGAAGTTGAAATCCAAAAGAGTGTTCGGAACACTTGTTTATGCCTCCTAGAGTTGAAATCTAGAAAAGTGCTAGGAGAACTATTGTGTTTCCATTATATGGGATATAGTGGAACCCAAGGCACAATGAGTGTGTGCTCTTGGAAGAGTGAATGTAGGGACGGGCTTCCCAAACCACTATAAAAATCATGTTGTTTGTGTGTACTTGTTTATTTATGTGATTTATTTACTTTCCTTATACATTACTATTTCGTCATTTATCTCATACTGTATTACACACAAGCACAAAAAAGGGGATATTACTTAAATAGGGGACAAGCAAGAAATTTTTATAAACCCAATTCACCTCTCCCCTCTTGGGTATAGTCATCTTATGGGAAACAACATGCGAGGCGTTACATCTTGCAAGGATCTATTTTTCCTCTTAGCTACTCCATTCTACTGGGTGTTCTTAGTATAAAAAATGTATAAAGAATACCAATACTTTCACAAAAAGCAGTAAGCTTTTGGTTTTCAAATTCTCCACTATGATCATTCCTTATGGCAATAATATGAGAGCCTTGTTCATTCTATTCAAGTTTGGTAAACATTTTCAAAGATTGAAAAAACCTCATCTTTTGAAGCAAGTACATTATCCAAGTGAATCTAAAAAAGTCATCTACAATGACATGTGCATACTATTTCCCTCCAAGACTCCTAGTTCTTGTTGGTCCAATAAGATCCATGTGTAGCAATTGAAGAGGTTTAGTTGTGTATACTTTATGAGATTTAAATGATTCATTTACTTGCTTTTCTTTCAAGCAAAGCCAATAATAAGATCTTTATTGTGCATCTTTTCAATCATGTTTTTGTTAGCATGTCTTAGTCTTCTATGCCATAAAGAGGATTCATCATTGCTTACAATAAGATACTTAGCTTGGATATCACACAAATCAACCAAATATACATTTTCATACCTTCTACCAAGTACTACAACTAAGTTTGACTCATCTAATACTGAACAACTCTGAGATTCAAACATGACCTTATAACCATTGTCACAAAACTGACTCACACTCAATTAGTTATATTTCAATTCCTCTATAAGCAAAACATTTGAAATTGTAGCAGACTGTGGTTGGTTGACCTTACTAATCTCAACCACTCTACCTTTTCTATTGTCCCTAAAGGTAACTGTTCCACCATTTTTAGCTTTAAGCTCAGTGTATAGCTCCATCTTGCCTATCATGTGCCTTGAGCAATCATTATAAATATACCATGTGTTGCTTCTTACAGCTCCCAAGCACACCTACATAAACAAGGTTAAGCTTTAGTTTTTGGTACCCACTTGAAAATGGGTCCAAGTGGGTTGGTGGCAACAATTTTGACACCCATTGCTTCTTGGGGAGCACTAATCTTTTAGATGGTATATGTGCTACATTTACAATATATGCAACAACTTTAGGTACCTAAATCTGGTTCTGTTTGGGTCTTTGTTTTCTTCTATAGTCATGATTCTTTTTCTTTTGAACTTGTCAACCCTTTTTCCTTGGTTTCTTTTTCAACAATGTGGATGTCAAGGTTTTTCTAAGGGCATTGTTCTTTGCCTTGACTTGCTCAAGTTCTTTACCTTGAAGTCAAAATATAATTCTTTTAGGACTTCTTCAAGGTCAAGAGTTTCAGGCTTAAAGTTTACCTCATTTTTCATGGATGGCCATGAAGCTTATGCCTATGTAGTGCTTCTCTAGGTTTTTCCCTTTAGGTGTAAGTGTGCTGATTTGTGCTTCATGTTCTTACTTAGCCTCACTCAAACTTTCCTACATCATGCTTTCTAGTATTTCCCGCCATAGCTTTCTTCTTCTTTTTAAATCTTTTGTTACTTCTGTTGTTACTGTTGTTGTTGCTGCTATAGTTGCTATTGCTCCTCTTATCAGAGTAAGAATTGTGTTCCTTTTTTGTTCTCCTTGCTTTTTGTTTGGTTAAGGGAAGTCAAATCTCATATGCTTTGTCTTGCTGCAATTATAGCAAATAGAAATATGCTTTTTTGTCTTCGTTCTTAAGGTTGCTAGAGTTGCTTCCAAAGTTCTTATTCCTTAGCATTGTTCTAAATCTTCTTATTATCATTGATATGTCCTCATCTTCTCTGTTACTTGTAGATTCCTCTCTTTGAGAATCATCAGCTTTAGATTCATCTCTTAAGGTAATTACTCTCTTGCCTTTTGGTTCTTCTGGTACCTTTTGCCTCATCAATACTTCATGAGTCATTAAAGATCCCATGAGCTCTTTTACAGTCATCTTGTCCAGGTTTTTCACTTCTTAGATTGTACTCACTTTAGGCATTCAGTTCCTAGGTATAGATCTTAAAATCCCTTTGACTAATTTGGGCTCATCATATTTCTCTCCAAGGCTCTTTAGACCATTTGTGATCTTCTAAAACCTGGCAAATATGTCAAATATAGTTTCTGAATCCTTCAAAGTGAAGGACTTATACTCCTGCACAAGAATATTAATCTTGGTCTCCTTGACCCAATTAGTTCCTTCATATGCTAGTTTCAATTTGTCTCATATCTTCTTTGTTAAGACACATGAGGAAATGCTTTCAAACTTTTAGGGACAAGGCATAGTAGAGGCAATTCTTTACCTTTGCATCACATTCTACTGCTTATATGTCTTCAATAATATACTTATCTTTGGTATTAAGGACAATTTTACCTTTCCTAATAGTAAGCCACAACTAGTAATCTGTGGCTATAGGAAAGTTCTGCATTCTCAGTTTTCAATACCCATAGTTTGTGCCATCAAAGAATGGAGGTCGGTTATTGAATTATCCCTCTACAGTAGTGTTGTGGAACAAACTGACCATTATGGGATCACTTCACAAGTTATATAAATCGAATTTCAAAGATAATAAGTGAAGCCTGCTTTGATACTAATTATAATCAATTTTTAAAGATAATAGGTGAATCCTGCTCTAATACAAATTATTGATCCCTTACTCAAGGTAGCTCAAGAGGGGGTTGAATTAAGTTTTCAAAAGATTTAGCCAAATAAAAGATTTTTGTGCAAATAGATAATGGAAAAATCAAAACAATATAAGAGATAATTATTTTATAGTGGTTTGGCCCAAACAAGGTTCATACTCTACTTCTTTGAGTTAGTCTCACTTATTGCACTCAAGGTTCACTAACATATATTTAAACAGACACAAGTTGGTTTTTCAGAGCTTATCAACAAAACTCTTACAATCCTAGCAAGTCTTTCCTACTTGCTAAATTCAATATACAAAAATTGCAAGCTACTTGCTTATAGAAATAAGAACAATAAACAAATTGTACAAATTTAATGCCTCTTACTGTAACGCCCCACCTTCCTAGGGCCATTACTCCATTTTACACCATAAATCCACATGATCATACCATGATTTTTCCACCTCTAGGGTGGGTTGCTTTGATATATATTTTTTTTGTTGACCTAATTTCTATAGAAAATTGGACAGAGTCTCCCTTAAAAATAGGGTTGTCCACCTAAGTACAACCATTCATCATATATTATGATACATTTTTTTCATTATAATTCATAAAAGTAAAAATTATACACTACAATATTTCTCCAGTCATCCACACAACATTCTTATAACTCCACAGGCTCCCCAGGACTGCGGTTGCATCATGATGACAACGAATCCACCACACCACTATACAATTTTCATTCCAAATACACCATACACCTCACACTGCAATATTACATTGATATGACT
>JAYJMB010005044.1:0-12360 GCA_036873735.1 Pouteria campechiana | reverse complement strand
CTTTTCCCAAAAGCTCTACGTGCAAACGCGCTTCTTGTAAGTGCTTAAAAGCCACCGCCAGGCCAAACAGGCCCTAAATTTACTGAGAAAGAAAGCTAAACTGTGAGGTGGGACGTTTGCTTGGCAGAGCACACTCGATGAGGTTAGCAGCCTAATATGTAGCCATAAGCATTGCTAAAGCTTGAGCCTTTGAGAAATTTGCGTTCGAAATGTTGATAAATGGTTCGGGTGCTGCGCCGTGTTAGCATATTACTGCACGGTAAAAACATTGCATAAATCGAACTTTCCTGAAGGCGGAAGTTCTTCGTGCCCGGTTGATCATGGCGAGAGCCATATCAACACATTCTCAACCGCGCCGACGAAATGGAAGATAAGAAATTAGAAAGTCTAAATCCAACAACCAAAGTTCGGGTCAGACGCCTAGAATTTTCCAATGCTTAGATTTTCAGAACATGTGTTATTAAATGAGTGGCACCGCAAGGCACAAACCAATGGCATTGCTGCTTAAAGCAACGTTTCATGTTTGAATTGACCTCATATTGATGCCACCAAGATTAAGGATAGGTTAAAAAGATTTTCGAGCCATAAATGGGCGGATTAAACTTTTAATTGAATTGTTGAAACATACTTCGTTAAACGTTAGCTTAAAACCCAACTAAAAATTCAAACTTAGAATTACCTTTATTGAATTTAATTTTAGCCTGAGTTCAAGTTTTGTCAACTCAAAAATAGCTGATATATTTATTGACTGTACGCACTCTTATAAAACTTCAAAAAATGTCAAAAAACCCTCGTATACTTTTGTAAATTCAGATCAGGTCAGCTTGGGTTCTCCCAAGCCTAATCCAACCATATTTCAAAATTAAATCAGGCTCAATCCTAGTTTAAAAACCCTAAATTAAAAAGAAGAAAAATAAAAAACTAACCCTCGGGTCCAGTCCACTTTACTTCTAACCCAGCCCTATACCAAAAATTTTGGTTCTACAGGCAGGCACGTCTAAATGGAACTGGGAGGGAGGAGGGATGATCCTAAGACATTAATGAACTGAAAATGGACAGCACGCGGCCATCCCACGGCTGGCCAGTAAAGTCACAACCACAAATAAATAGTAACCTTGCAATCGGATGTCATATCCATACGGCCAATGGTTTGGCCACTCACCGTCTCAATATTACAAACACAAGCAACCATCATTCTAATCCATGCACAACAGTTTTGATGAAATGACTACAAAGCTTCTTCATCCATACAAGGTGCACACCCGAATATAGAGTCCATGGTCATTATTTTATGTTGTAATCCACACTAATTATTTTACAGTTAAAAGTAACCAAATTCCTTTTAGCACCTCTTTCAGTTGCTCAAGACCCAAACACCTCTTCTTTGCAGACTGGGCAAGCCTGTTTCAGCAATAACATTTTCTTGTGAGTTCAGGTCAGTTTCTAGTGATAGACAGAGCCATCTTTCTCAACAAAATGAGATTGTAATGGAAAATGCAACGGTCCCATGTCTGAATTGCATTATAATTTTTTGATAGATGATAATATTCCAAGGAATGCACATGTTGCGTGAATGAAACATGTTTGTTGGAGACTAGCGTTGGGCATACTGTAGTTTGTGCACGGATGCCAACCCATGTGTATGAAAGAATGTTTGAAGGAGAGTGCCTGGAATCTACTGCATATATAGATATGAAAAGTGATCTAATCAATCTTGTTCTTCAGGAAATAAAATTGTCTGCTAAGCTCAATGCTATAACTTTTGTGCATTAAGCAGTTGGGAAGGTTTTGTATTTGCATACAGATTTATTGATTATTTGAATTCCTTAATTGTTATTTTGATAACAAAACTGTGTTCATTAAGAAGGGTATCTTCTCTGCAAAACAATTACTCATCAGCCATCCAATTGCATGCAAACCTTGTTGATAATCATGTGAATGAAGTTTCTTTGCTAGGAGAATTAAGGAAGCATTTCCTGATTTCTTTAATGGGACTTTCTTACTCCACTAGTAACTCAGTAGTTGGTACTTGGTAGTTTGCTAAGTCGCTTCATTTGATGTCCTCATTGCCACTGTTTAGTTTTAATTCCTTTTTTTTGCTTCAAACATTTGATGTCTTAAACAAGGAATAAAAGCTCATTAGTTCCAAACATCCTGGTTTCAACTTTGGTTCTGTTATGATTCTGTTCTTGGTGTTCTCCGTTTCCAGTGCAGCTTTGGTTATTATTACTGAGGCATTTGGCAGAACTGTTATTTGATTCCTCATAATAAAATTGTTGATCGCCAACTGTTAGAAAGACTCAAGGTATATGGAAGTTGCAAGGGAAGTAAGGCTACACGTAAGCACAATGAGCATAGCAGCAAGTGAAAAACAACGATAATATCTACCCAGCAAATACCTTATTGAGCTTCAGCCACTGAGTAATGCAATTTGAATGGTATTGATGCTGGCACGGCAAAGTCATAACAACATCCCTGTTTTTGTATGCTGTATAACAGATCACACATCTGCATATGGCCAGATGTCAGACATGTCAAAGGACAAGGATGACCATATCCAAGTTGAAACACAAACATGAACAAAAAGATGATATATATCAGTAAGCTTGGAATGTAGCAAATGGTCAATACGAAGTCCATGGGTTAAATATCCTCTATCGTCTTTATGTGTATCTTAGTATCCTCCAGGGGACATTTTCAGCACATTATCAATTTCATTCTAGTTTAATGTATTTGAGATGAATGCAGCAGATGTCGTTTGCATCTGTCTTCAACTTGTTTTGAGCTGGCTGATACTGCATTAACTTATCATTGGTTAGCTCAGCATGATTCATTAAAATAGAAAGGGACATCCTTCCATAGGGTGGGGATAAGTGGTGATCAAATGGAATTTTGCTTCCCCTTTTCCCCCATTTTCTTGTTCATCACTTGAAATTTTCCTTCTGTGCTGTTATTTCTAGCAGTGACTAAATTCCAAATTTCCAAATTCAAAACACCCATTTTGAGCATGCTCACAGGACATAATCAAACTCCACAGACACCCATTTGAGTGAAATTCTTTTTCATCTGCTGAAAGTTCATAATCAAATTCCACAGGCACCCATTTGTGTGAAATTTATTTCTGCCCACTCAGAAGTCAGAAATCACATTCCACAAAAACGATTTTAGTTTCATCTCTTTCCACAAAAAAGCAATGAAAAAGCCAGCATGTTCTTCCCCTTAATCTCCCAAGCTAAAGAAAGGAACAGAACTCAAGACTGACTCTGATACCAATTAACAGAGACTTTAAAAGGTGTTAAAAAGGTGTTACTTTAATCTATTAACCATTGGATTATCACATACTCTAATATGTAGACTTATTTCATAATTTAATACCATAAAAAATTCATGCAAGCAACGTTATGAACTCTCTAACAAGTTGAAATCCATTTGACATAACAATCATGAGGAAGATGGTGATTTGTTGAAATGCACAAGGTGAGAAAGATTTATCAGTGGCATCCTATGAATCTTGAACTGGAAGGTTGCACCTTTCTTAGCTGGATAACAAAACTGTAGAGATTGATCTGTTTTGACTCGGAAAATCTCTACTCTCTTCCTTTTCAAAAAATAAGCTAGTAAGGCACAAATCAAATATCTGTCACATGCCTTCATGTCTTTTAATTGTTATTACTTTCAGTGAACTCCATATGATGAATTTGCTGAAAATTTAGGCAATCAGAATGGCTACAATCTTAAGCTATAAATCCAACTGCTGGTATGCTCCCACCCATTGGAAAATAAACACACTAGAACTTGTTCTAAGAGGCAACCAAAAATGGTCTTACTATCCTAATGCACATGGTTGAATTGATGCCCTATTGAGTAACCACATGAGAGGGTGCCACCCACTTAATAGTCATGTTATCTTCGAAACATTGTTCCACCCACTTAATAGTCATGTTATCTTCGAAACATTGTTCCACCCACTTAATAGTCATGTTATCTTTGAAACATTGTTCCCAATCATCTACTTGGATGCTTTCCCTGACTTAGATAGAAGGAGGTGCAAATACCTTTCAGTGAATAAAATAGTAACAATACCAGAAAAGAATTAAGAGTAGATCTTACCCCTCATGTTTGTCTTTTTTTGAGAAGAGTCCCATTTTGTACTTGAAAGATGGCAAGTAGGCAATAAGCTCATCTGACAAACCCCTACTCTCTGTGCCAATGGATTCTCCGAAAGACTGCAATTCCTGATGTGGGGTGGGGTGGGGGGGCATGGTCTTCCAATGTCAGGAAACAATTAAGAAAGGCTAAAACAAGCTGAAACCAAAACATTTTACAAGTAAAGCAATCATTCGATGCAGATTATAACAATCAAGAGGTCTGCTGGTTTCTTTGTGATTTATTACTAGAGGAATATGTACCAAATTATTAAGTGCTGAGTTTATTGAGATTACAAGAAGCAACTAGGCAATGCAACACTTGGCAATTTAAATATTAGCTAGTGAAGTTACATTCTATAGGAGAAAATAAAGCCTCAGAAGACAGTGATATGGCTTTATGATAGCTAACCAACACTGCCGTTGCATAAGTGTGGTCATTCTAGGTTTAAAGAATGGGATGGAAAGATCGTAGAAATTGGACCAATGAGTAAAGAATGGATTTATCTGAAGTCTTGAACAGTAGCAAGCAGTTACAAAGATAATAGATTATATTTATCCTATCAACAACCTCAAAGAATCAACATCAATGACTCACAATAACAGATTGCTGTTTGCAATGTAGGTAGTTCTGGCTGTTTTTTTTAATGTATGTGGCGAATACTTACCTCATAGGTCATGTTATCTGGATCAATGTCATCCTGTGACTCCTGTCTAGCAACCTGCATCTCAGTATATACAAAGCTTCAGTTGTTATATCCAAGTTAACGTGAAACTACAAAAGCCATAGCCCAAAAGAAAAAAGAACATAAAGAGTAAATTTACAAATTACCATTGTGGTGTCTGTAGAGCTCGGTTCTCTATTGATTGTTGATGATGATGGAGGAGTTTCTAAATGAAGCATAACAAGCATCAAACCATCAGTATGCAAGTTATAATCATATAAACACCACTAAATCGTCAAGTAAATCAGAATTTTCTCAAGAAAGCCAATGGAATTAACATTTTATACAAACAGTCCTTTCATAATGTTTTTTTTCATAAACTTGAGCAAGATAACGTTGGGTTTGGTAGTATTCTAGCCAGGGATGATTCTCTAGAGCCAAAGCACTGGTGAGGTATATTCAGGACTCAGGACATTCCCTTGATAATCTAATTAGATAGGTGAGACAGAACGAAGGGGTTTGCCAGATGAAGGTAAACAGATCACATGCCTTGTTGGCAAGGAAGTCCATCTAGCCGTAATTCAGAAACAACCCAATCTAGAAAAACCAGTAAATAATCAATACCAGATTCCCTTCTGGTAGTTCCACTAATTGAAGTTCCAGCAAACTGATTCTCCATCTCCTGCATAGTTCTTGCTAAAGCTTCATCTGATGCAAGCTGTGAAGCTACTTGATTGGGCTGAGATGATTCTCCCTCTTCTTTGATGTTCGTTGTCTCAATACCCCCTTGTTGACCATCAGCACTAGTATGAGAACTCGTAGAAGCTTCGGCCGCATTATTCCCAGCATTAGTTTGGAAAGATTGGTACAAAATCTCCTGAAAAAGAATAACATTTTATAACATTTTGAAGAAGAAGATCGAGTTCAGCTAAAACAATTTAGCCTATGCCTTTGTTTGCAAAAATAGAGGGTGCTGCCTAACATGAAGGTAAAGCTTTTCGCCTTTGCCCTTAATGTTAGGAGTTTGAGTCACAAAAAGAGCTTCTCCACTAAATGAAGTTAAGGCTCCATTACATCCTGCCCTCCCCAGGCCCCACATTGGAGAAAGCCTCATTCACTGGGTGCAGGAAACTGCATCACAGAAATAAGAAAGCAGATACATGGAAGCGATCCAATGAGTAGGCTTTTTAAAATGTTTAGGAATTAATGGCAACATGGGTCAGCCAAAGATCTTCATAGAAGTCCATAATTCTAGAATCCTTTTATTAATATAGGTCAGCTTCAATTTGGATTCATAGCCAGACCATGAAATAACTTAACAGCACTCTTGGAACAAGATAATATTGGAGAACGTAATCCACAATTCTACTGAAACGAGTAAACAAAAGCAGGATTTAGAGGGGACAGATGCATAATTCTATGCCAGTGACTTCCCACCTGATCCTGGAGAAGCTCTTCAAATGAAAGATCCCCATGTTCAAGGCAATAACCTTCAAAGCTCTCTTCAACTGTGCAAGGTTCACCAGCATTCACATAATGAACATCCACTTGTCGCCCAGCTGTCTCCAATTCAGCCATCATCACAGCCAATCTCGCTCTCCCAGACTGACAAAAACCTCCTCTCCCTTCTATCACAAGTCTTCTAAAATTGAAATCCGCAAATGCACAGTAACTAAAAGCAAAATCATTCCAAGAGAAAACAATGAACACTATCTGAACCAAACCATAATCTCCCATCCATTCTTTCTCTCGCCCAACTGGGTTTTGATCAAAACCATTTATTGTATTCATTCTTTCTCTCGCCCAACTGGGTTTTGATCAAAACCATTTATTGTATTCATTCTTTGTATCACCCAAATGGGTTTTCAGCTTTTCATGGCCCCTGGTCCGTAAAGTAAGATTGGCTGAAAGGTGGCTTCTCAAACAGTCATTTTCTACAAAAACACTAACACTTCTGGCAAAATGAAAATAACTTTTCTACTGGATTATCAAGATTCGTTTCTGATGATTTAGAACGGTGTTCATACCACACGAAGTAACACTTTTGTGATAAAGAACGTCAAGTATCAAAAGCAGAAAATTAAGCGACCCAAGCAAGAAGGGAAAAAAAGACAAAACTAATCGAACAGGGCCTGGGGATTCGTTTTGGGAAGGAAACACGAATTCTCTGCCATCCCCTTCTATTAAGACAGTAACAGAAAGTACAAAGTAATGCCAAATGATTTTCCACATGATTCTTGAGATCTGTTTATGAGTATTTGAAATTTCTTACGTCTTGGTACCACACAAGATGGAATCTGCTCAAGGTAAAAAATGGAAGCGTCATGAACAAAACAAAAAATCCAATAGACCATCAAAAAGAAAATTTAATCACATGGGTATTGACTGAGACACGACACAGAAACCAGCAAAATAAATAAATAAATAACATTTTTCCACGTAACTATCAAGATCTGTCACAGGGTACTCTCATTTCTGCCCATATCAATCCCTAGCAACATGCAATCGGCTTCGGAACCAGGATTCAGATACCAAAAACAAAAATTCAATGACCCACAGGAACTAAAATGAAACAAACAAATGGGTATTCAAAAAACTATCTTTGAAAGGAAAAAGGCTGTACCTGAGAGAGGAAGGAACAAGCATTCAATGAAGCTCTCTTCTCTCTCTCTCAAACCTCGACCATATCTCTCCACTGAAGGCGTAGCAGCTGTTAGTGCGAAAGTATAATTAGAAAGTAGCACTTAACGGCCGTGAATGTGTTTCAGTCCTCAATTCCTCATCAAACTCGCCGTTAGTGGCGGCTGGCAAAAGGCCAAAAGCTTAGCGAGATTCCTCGCTACCGAGCGCAGTTAATCTCGCTACCGAGCGCAGTTATGTAACGCCGTTGCTTATGCACCTACTGCTGGAGAGATGACGGACGCTCATTTCGTGGGATCCACGAGCAAATTGGACCAATCGAGCTGCATTTGCAGGACTGATGTGAGAGAGATTGATTGGCTCTGTAGTCCAAAAGATTAATATAATAAAATGTTTTTTTAATTGGACATCTGATTGGTTCACCAGATGAACGGTTGAGATGACGAGGCTCTGGCTTCACCAGATCTGTCTCTTTTTCTACAACGCATGGACGCGTTGACCGTAGATAGGCCGGCGCACACGTGCTAGTCGAGTTTCTGACGTGGCCGAAATGTTGTGATCGCTTTTGTCGCCATCATTTCCGCTTCGACTCATGGTTCGCGGCTACCTCTCCAGCTCCGGCGCGAAACTTTATGTTTCTCCGTATGCGTACTTAGATAAGACTACTTGAGATCTCGGCCGTCTATCACAGCACTAAATGACTGCTATAGACTATAAACAATCTAATTTGTTTTTTACTGAATCTGGTTGCTTCTGAAAATAGGAAGAAAATCTTATTTTATCCAATTTATAAATAAGATGAATTCTATGCAACGAATGTATCAGATCTTCAATACGTGTTTCTTAGAGAAGAATAACTGACACGTGTTTTACCCTTTTCACGGACTTGTGCCGCCTACGGTTAGAATTTTAATTGGCTATTTAAAGAAGGGTAAAAATAACAAAAAGAAGACTCTTTTAGTCTACTTTTACGAGCCTCGTTATTGTCCCATGGCCGGTGACGTGGGCTGTTGGAAAGGCTGCTGGCCCTGGGAAGAAAATTGGAGCGTCAAGGGGATTGGCCCCACTTGGATTGAATCCAGCTATATAACTTACAGATTTTGTTCACGGACCATAACTCAATGCTGATGGCAAGCCTCAGCTTTTGGACGAGCCCTGGCGCTGGAAAGATCCCATTTTGCAGAGCACCATTAAACAGAAACACATGCAATTTTATGCATGTGGTCGTCGACTTCCGCACGTGCCATGCTGTCTTATCGGAGCGGACCATCCGACTTTGAAAAGATGGACAGATAAAATCATTTTTCAACGGCCCACAATTATCCACATATATTCCCGTCCACCTTATGCGTCACAATAATGCGGGGCCCATTTTTATCTATTCCAATGTCGTCGACCGGGGCCTGTGGATGACTCGAAGGCCGATGGTAATGATAAAATCGGGATCTTTCACCAAATCCAGACGTATATGTGGCCCACAAGATGAGCAGTGTCGATTTCTACTAATACACCACGTCTCTCACTTGCTAGGGTTTGTACTTTGTAGTCGCGTGAAAAGGAACGAAAAATGGTGTTCCGCTCAAAAGAGAGAACGCTAAAAAAATGCGATCTGTGGCGTAGTCGAAGCATCGGTACAGAACCTTCTGTGGGCTGTTCACAGCTCGGGCGAACAGACATCTCGAGAAACGGTACACGTTACGAGAATTTTCTGGTTTGTAACCCATATTCGAGCTTGATACAACGATACATGGGAGTGATAGGTTGAATGGAAATAAATGGAAATACTTTAAAAAATAATATCAATAATATAAGGTATGATAAATAAGATTAAAAATATAAATAAAAATAAATAAAGTCGTCCAGAAAGGTCCATGCCAAATCAACCTCAGAATTCCATTCGATGTTATAGTCATGCCCTTAGATGACGGATTCGAACTCTTGGAAGGGGCCAGATGGTACCGCTTGACACCATGTATCTCAAAAAACAGCACGCAACAGGTGGCAATTACGCATTACTGGAATAGTAATATAGCCAATAATTGAGTTGGAAGCCACAGCAGTGCCGCTAATAATTGAGCAGGAAAGCTCGTATAGTAGGGTCTTTTGCTATTTATTAAAAAACAGTACGCTAGCACCAGGAAGATGGAGGAGACGACTGGTCGTTGGCAGAGATGGGCAACAATGTTATTTTTTGAAGTTTTCGGCCATACGCAGCGAGGATATGGTGGGGCAATGGATTGTCAAAGGTCAAAGCGGTGAAAGTGCGTCATTAGTCAGACCTGATTGGCCGATGGACGGAATATGGAGGCAATAAAGGTAACTAGCATAATGTCAGTGTCCTCTATTATCTTGTTTGTTACATAAATATTCTCTAAAACATAAAAAAAAAAGAGAGACATTCATTTCGTTTGGGAATGCAAATAGGCAACGAAATTTTGGTGACATGTAGAAATAGCAAAATTTTAGGTACATTACAGTCCAATCAAGATGACTTATTTCAGGTTAGTTTTATTTTAAAAAATTTATTAATTATTTTATTATATTTATTTTAAAATTTGTATGATTACACGATATTTCATCATTATAGTTTGTAGAGTTATTTTTTAAATATATATATATATCAAATTTTTAAATGATGTGTAACTATTATAATAGATGTTAAAGGTAATCTGTAATAATTTATATTATATATAATTATATATTTAAATTTATTTTTTAAAAATTTAAAATAATTATTATATCATAATTATATCATACTGACATTAAAAACGGTTTAAATCAATGATTGAACTAGTCTGGCATAAAACGATTTCCGACAACATTGCATGTTAATGATCAGTGCGAAAGCCTCCCATGCTATCACTCGGAATGCGTGTCCTAATGATTCCCTGACTGGAGAATTTTCTTTTATTATTGTTTTTTTAAAGACTACAGCTTCTTTTGCTAACGTTGCTATTGTTTGTAGGAGCTCTTCTCAGCTGCCGCAGACAAAACCACCTCAACAGTTGAATGGGCAATGGCAGAACTCGTCAAGAACCACAAGCTCGTGGACAAGTTCCGTGTGGAACTTGAAAAGGGGCCGAACACCATTGAGGATATGATGAGGGAGGTCCACCTTCCTCATCTTAGTTACCTCAACGCATGCGTGGAAGAGACGATAAGATTGCACCCTCCAACACCACTTCTAATCCCTCGTCGCGCTCTTGACATGTGTGAAGTGATGAATTACACTATACCCAAAGATTGCCAGGTGATGTTGAACGCATGGGCGATAGGTAGGGATCCAGATACAAGAGAAGATCCGCTGGTCTTTCGGCCAGAACGCTTCATTAATTCGCCACTGGATTACAAGAGTAATGATTTTGAGTTTGTACCATTTGGTGGGAGGAAGAGAAAATGTCCTGGCATACCACTGGCTGGCCAACTAGTGCTGTTGATTTTGGCTAACTTAGTGCTCAACTTTGAGTGGAGTATCCCCGGTGGAATGGAACCTTCTGAACTGACCATGGAGGAGAAGTTTGGATTGACGCTGGAGAAGGATCCTCGTCTCATTGTCGTTCCTATCATAAAATCATGACGATATATGCCCTTTTCAATAGAAATAAAGGGGAAAGGCCGGAAGAGGGAGAAAATGGTGACAATGACGACGACGATTGCTTGTGGCTGTTGTCGTTGTTGCTGTGAGTGCGCTGCTGTTGTGAGTGCATTGCATTCATTGTCAAGGTCATTTGCATTATCATAGCCTTTGTCCATGCAGTTCTATAGCAGCGTTGTGTTCAATATAATTATATGCCTGTTCTGATAAATATAGGAAAATGATTTATGGATCAAAAATAGATATATTTTTTTCACAAAAAAAATTATTGTTAGTGAAGGAGAAAATAAATTTAAGTATGAAATAGGTAAAGTTAGTCAATCTAGGTAAAAATTTTATTGAGTATAGTGGAGGATATATTTATGGACTTCGATTCTACAAGGACGTCCGCATGTAGCATATCTCGTGTAGAGACTTTAACAGTTAACCGATCAGCATCAGATGATCGTAGCCTTCTGCTCCGACGCTCGATTGAAAATGCCCAAATGCTACTCATGGGCGACATGTGAAGGACACTAACACCCTACCTGTCTAGAGAGAGAGAGCCTCTGCACGCAACCCCTCTCTCTCTCTCTCAAGCTCTCTCCCTCTCAAAATCTCAGAGCTAAAAACCCTAGCCTACGCAGCCCCCTGAATAGGAGAAAAACCCCCGCTTGTCAAAGCATCCCACATGAGCTCTCTTTCTCTCTCTCTCTCTCTCTCATCTTCCCAAGCCCCAGCCCAATGCAACCCCTCGTCATTACCAGTCACCCTCGCAAGCGACCATCGATCATCTCCCAGCTCTCGCCCTCGCAAGCGATCGTTTACATCATTTCTCGCTCTCTCTCTGGCGCAACCCCTCGGCTCCTCCCTGATCTGAAGCTAGATCAACCAAGCGAAACATTAGAGCTCACATTTGGGGTCTTATTTTTTATTTGGATGTTTTGTTTTTGAGTTTTTAGGTTGTTTCACAGGCTTCGCATTTGATTTTGGAGATATTTGTTCATTGGGATGTGCTGAGTCGTCAAAGGCAGGTTGGGGTGATTGGATTTTTGTCAATTGGGTTTGCATTTTGTGTGCTTGGGTGTTTAGTTTTGATGATGGTGTTTTGTTTTTTGATTTATTTTTTACTTGGTGGGTTTTTGTTGGAATTGGATTAGGCTCCATTTATGTGGGCTGCAATGCATGGGAAGGTCGCTTGCATGGAGAAGCTTATCCAAGCAGGGGCAAATGTATGCAAGAACAATCTCGTGTCAATCAAGTTTCTATTTTTTTATTTGTGACTTCTCTGTGATTAGATCTAAACATGTTGAAGTTGGCATTGGATGGATGACCA